>PVJX010001244.1:0-172096 GCA_004027295.1 Dolichotis patagonum | reverse complement strand
GGGGCTGGGGATTTAGCTCAGTGGCTTAAGTGCTTGCCTTGCAAGCATCAGGTTGTGAGTTCAATCCCTGGTACCGATAAAAAAAAACAGAAAAAATGGCAAGACTCATAAAACTTTTTTATTGCCTTCTAAAGAAATTAAAGATATAATTTAACAAAGTGCTCAAAAAAATCACTTTCTACATATAATAGAAATCCTAAGCCTTCTGATATGAATAAATTACTACATTGCATCTTCCTTTTAACTATCCACCCAATGATTATTGTTGCTGTTTTCTTACTAAAGTTAGGTGGCCGCAATTATCCTGTGGTACTGGTGTTGGCTATATACTTCTTACTTATTCAGTATCAAAAAACTGGTAGGTGTATCATCTTCCTATAATAAGCTATATCTTTTCAATAAACATATGATATTTAATGTTCTTTGACAGTCTATTTTTTAAACAGTAAACTTATGAGGAAAGGTTATTAGAAACAGGGCCTGTGATTATGGAGTACAGGGAAGCCAAAATGAAGTTATAACCTTGGCATTGTTCGGCTAAGTGCATACTACAAAGATATGTTTCCAATTAACATTGCACTATTAATGTCTACTGTACAGTGTAGTAAGAACTATCACAGAGTTTCTGGACTGAATACAGTTTATATATTTTATCAGTGACCTAGAAGAATAAATGTGGGGGTTTGCTAGCCCTTTAGAGCACAGCATTATAATTCAAATTGACCTTGACAAGTTGGAAGAGTAGTCGGAAAAAATGAAAACCTTGAGGTCAGGTAGAGAGCAGGAACTACTGTAAGGGAAAACATGATACATCCAAAACAGAGAATGACTAATTAGGCATGAGTATGGCAGAGAAAAATTAGAGATCACAGGAGACATGAACAGAGCATAATTCAGCTCCATAGTGCTATTTTAGGGTTTGAACACATATTGTTGAAATATACTATAAAATGCAGGGCTGTTCCAATTAAAGATATAAGAATATTTTACATTCTTCAGTTTAATGCTGAAATAATACATCAGACTTTAGAGAGCTGGAATACAGTGAATGTAAAAAGGAACTAAAAAGTAGAAAGAAAATTAAATTATTATAGATTAGAATTTCAATATTTATTCAACTTGCTTGAAAAATGTGTGAGAAACATTTTAAAAAGTACCTTTTTAAGTATTCAAATGGTGATGTTATGAATTATTGACCAGTTGTTTTCAAATTTCATCGCATTCAGATCTGTTAGAATTTCAACAAGGATGATATAAAACAATGGTGAAAAAATTACAGCTTAAAGGATATGTGGTGACATGGACCAAAAAGTTTCATTTTTGCTACATTATTTCCTAAGAATCAAGATTTGAATTTAGAATTTAAACAATCAGGTCTGAGCCACTATTACCAATGTCATTCTCCTGACTATATATAACAATCTGTCATTAACAGTACATATTTTCTACAGGGCCAGGTCATTATTACTGCTTTTTATAAACTTTCCATTCCTAGTTAACTTAAACAAACATAATAACATTAGTATTAATGTATAAATATTAATCAAATGTAAAAAAATATAAATTGGTTTTCCAAAATTCAATCTTAATTTTGACATAAGAATTATCCAGGTTTTATTTTCCCACATTCATTTCCAGTACTTAATTTTGACCTCATTGAAAGGCCTGGTTTCATGTGGAAACAGAGTGAATCATGCCACTATTATGATTTAAGTCACAAAAATTTGTCTAAATTATGTCTTTTGCATTATCCTACCATTGGAACTCAGTGCCATTAATATCATACTCAGATATTCATTGAAAAGGTTCTTCTTTTCCATGAGCCAAACTATTATCTAAAAGGTATAATACAGTTAGCTAGACTCAGTAAGGTCGGAAAGCACGATGCCTCTGATTAGAGTTGATAATTTCAGCTTTCCCCATTGAACAGCAGTTACAGTTCAGAAGACAGACTGGTGGAGACAGCATCTCACCACTAACAGAAAACGTGAGCCTATCTCTAGAGCACTGGGTGATGCCCACACTGAAGGCATAGACATGACATGGGGGCATACAACACAAGGCAACAGATGAGTGTCTGCCCAAGCAGAGCTACAAGCATTTAGATGAATTAGAACAGTATCTTATTACCCACTATTTGCTAAAGGTCCTCCATGTTTATAGATGTGATGCAAACTTGTCAAGTGTTACCTATGCAATATTTTATTTACTTAAAAAGGCTGAAGATATTATATAATGTTAAATTTTAAGAGATTTCAGGAGCTCGTGTTTGTGAATTTCCCTGACAGTACTATGGAAAGAAATGCGTAAATCCAGGCGGAAAGAATGTTCTTAAATATGTTACTTTCTCTGACAATGTTGCTAGAAGTATTTAATTTGTTAATAAATTGTGATGGTATCAGTATTAAAAAGTGAAAATACATTGGCTTTCTATTTTACTATAAACAATTGTATTTCCTTGCTTTAATACATTTGCAAGAGTAATTAATTTTATTATATAAAAATTATATTAAATATTTCATTAAAATTTTAGTATCTTCTAAGTATTTCTTAGCAATATCAGCATTATTAGTACTGAGTAAGTAAAACAAAATATTCAGTTTTTCCTCACTGATTTCTAATTTTTTAGTACTGAATTAGTTGTTGTCATTCTTCAAATACTTAAAAAGTCACAAAGCATAAGTAGAAGAGACATCAGTTTTACCTTTGCATCAGTATTTACATATTAATTTCTAAGTTTTAGCTCACCTTTTTCCTACCTCCATATCATTTAATGTCTATGGAAACAGCCGATCCATCAAACAAAAACTGTGCTAGAGAACAGCATACAATGTTCATACTAGACATGAAATCACATCAAGTAGTCACAGAAAACTTTATGGAGAAATTGGCTAAAATGATAGCAGAAAGGAAGCTAAGTGAATCCTCCCTGTGGTCCACTAATGACATTCTGCGTCTCTTTTGCCTGGAAAGGTGTCTTTTCTTCACATTTTCCAAATCACTGTTCTTTCCCACTCAGACAGATCGTATGGCTTTCTCGTAACATTTTAAGACTTTTCTTTCATTGCATGTCTACATCAGTTTTTAATTACCTGTTGATATTTCTGTCTACCCAGCAAGACCTTTTCATGAGGTCAAGTTCTGTTTTATTCATTTTTATGCTCATAAAAAATATTACAAATAGTCCCCAACTAAGAGGAATTAATGTGAGAATATTTGAAATGGTAATGGTGAGTGTTGTGAAAAAACTAATTCAAATGATTTACTTGAGAAAAGAAGAATTTAAAGGTAATTAAAGCTGAAAAATAGTTTGCATTATTTCTTGATCTAGTAAGAAAGGTATCACCCACAGCCCTTTCATTCCTTGTTTTGTATCTACATTTCTTAATATTAGATTCATTTTCAAACAAATACAAGTTTCTATAATAGCATCTTCTCTCTCTCTCTCTCTCTCTCTCTCTCTCTCTCTCTCTCTCTCTCTCCCTCTCCCTCTCCCTCTCCCTCTCTCCCTCCCTCCCTCACTTCCTCCTCCCTCCTCTTTCAAATTTTACAAAAACTCTTTTGGTTTTCAGAGATTCTCAGTGGATTATGATGATGTCCATTAGTGCCCAGGTAAAAACTTGTTTCAAGGCTTGGGTCTCCTGCCACCTGCCTTTAGAACTAGGAACTTCATTAGCGCCATCCAAGTATGGAAAACTAGAAAACTGTAGAAATTACCTCTCAGTGGAAAACCAATGATACTCTAACCATAATTCTTTAAAGTGCCCTAGTTGCCAGAAAGTGATTGTCCAGACCTTCATATTCTTCTTTTCTTTGCCTATTAATGACCCATTTGGTTTATTGCATCTCAAAACAAGTACTTACGCTATTATGACATAGCACCAAGCGCTAAGATAGAAAGAAAGAAAGAAAGAAAGAAAGAAAAGAAAAATTGAGCATTAAAGAGCATTATATAATTCAAAATTTTTCTAAACAAAATTGTTTTTTAAACATATGTAGTTTATTTGAAAAAATCTTAAAGACTTTCTAGTATTATTTCATTAAATTAATAAAACTTATTATTAAAGTCAACTTGGTTAGAATGTGCTACAGTGAGAGATTATAGAGTTGAAAAGCTTGAAAGTGAAAAAAATGACTTTGTGAGAAAAATAATGACTATTTGGTAGGCATATTAAGTTTGAAATGAATGTTTATTGGCAAAACATTAATTCAATGCCTACTGTGGACCGGTAACTGGATATTAAATAGTGAAAAATCCGTCCTTAGTGTTATGAAATTTCTATTTCAATTAGTTTAAGAAAAATTTCAGCTTTTATATTTATAGCAGTTGGATATGAATCTGTAAAGATATTTGTGATAGAGATAAGCATTTGGAGGTGTTTCATGCCTTCCTTGTGAATGTATGAGGTGCCCTAAGTCCATTTAAGAGGGCTCCCATCCCATGTTACCTCATGTCAGTTCCCTGAGGTGACTTCCTTAGGAATTCTAGTTTTTGTTCTTTAGTGTTTACCTCAAGATGCAGATATTATTATTTTTCCTTTTTTGATTTATGTACTCAGGATTGTCTTATATGAATACTAATGTTTTAAGTCACTTGTGTTATCCTCTGTCATATGTAATCAGCTATTTCTGAATTAAAAATAATATTCAGGTCATTATGCTGTATCTTTAAAAATGTTACACAGCTTTCAAATCCAGAAGCATTAAATGTTGCTGACTGCTTTCTAAAGAGACACAGGATTGTGATATTAGATACAGTAAAAATTCCTTAATATCAGTACTACATACTAAGATTTGACTGCTTACTATACTTTTATTATAGTCTGTATAGGTTAAAATTACTGTCTAAACTAATATAATAGTGGAAAGAGTCCTTGTTAAAACTTATCATTGAAAAATGAGACTAAATTGATATTCTCTAGATAAAAGATATTACTATTAGTTATTTTTCATTATTTTGTGTGTATGCACTTTTCATTCATAATATTTTACTATAGATTCACTATCCATAGCCTGAAATAATTTCCTTCTTCCTTGCATTTTTTTCTTGATTTTTACCCTCAAGTCTGAATATATGCTGTTATATATATATATATATATATATATATATTTATATATATATATATTTATATATATATATCAGTAGTTTATTTAAAATTAATGTGCATAATCTAAAATATTCCAGTACAGTACAAGATCTCAGAGGGGAGAAGCTTTGCCTGCTTTATTAAAAATTTTATTGATGGCAACTACAAAGTAATTTTTTTTTTTTTGGCAGTACTCACGACCTCACACATGACAGGCGGTGCTTAGACCACTGAGCTAAATTCCCAGCCCCTGTCTACCAAGTAATTGACACTTAGTAAGACTTCAGTAAATACTTGTGAAATGATATAATTTGATTAAAGTGATCAGATAAAAAGTCAAATTCATTTCAAATATTTTTTAAAAAAGAAATCTTCATATACCATAGTTATTTAAATGTCTATTGTATAAATTTACTATAAGAAATAAAATAAGATAATTTAAAACTAGGAAACAGATTGGGGTTCATGGTATTATACTTTTTAATTTTACAGATAGAGAGCTTGAGGCCAAGAATTGAATAAGGACAGAAAATATGTTAAACAGTATTAACTAAAGTTAAAGTTTAAATTCTGAAACTTTTTCTACTCCTATTCCCTTCAATTTCTACTCTTTAAAAACAGTATTTATCTCTGAATATAGATTTTAATTAATAAATTATATCAAAATGGCTGAGTTAATTGAAACAAATGTACCTCAGTAATGCATAATTTTAAAACATAGGAGAAACTACTTGTGAAATATATGGTAACTCTATGTATCATGTTTGCTTTTTAGATGACTTTTAAAATGTCATATTCCCTATCATAATTGATGAAATAGATTGCTAATGCGGTCTCTACCTAATTTCTTCATTAAAGAGGTTAAATTGAAGATTAACAAGCACTTGTAATCCAAGTATATTATTCCTCGTACAGGAATTGGGAGTGTGAAAAAATCCATGCCTTCCAATTGTAATACATCTTGTTTTTTCTTGTGTATTCATGCATCATATTTGTATGGTTTATTTGGACAAAATTAATTAACTGATGCTCTCACTAACAAGATACCAGAATGTTCTGGTATCTGTTAGTTTCTTCTTTGTAATGGAGAATTTTTTTTTTCTCTCTGAGGGACTATTTTAAAGATAATGATATATTAACTATTGCTTTCCTCATTAATTTGTTTTGAAATTTTTATTTTTTTCATAAAATAAAAAATATGCCTTTTCAATATTATGAAAAATAGCCAAGAAATAAGCATTTGTAGAGGAACCATTATCTCAATGCTTTCTGCTTACATTAAAGTGCACCTTCAAGTGTACATTTTATCAAACTGGTGACTGTATGTGGAAGATGTGTTACTATTCTCCATATAAACATGGCCCAAGACAAAAAAACCTAGCAATCTTTCTGCCATGCCATCTGTAGGCCACCAAAGCGGACAAAGGAAATATGTTTCAATATGTGCGTTTTCACTGTAATTTACTTATTGGAGTTTCCACCAATATTTATGAAAACATCATTTAAAGACTTGCAATAAATTGAATCAAGAGAATGTAAGGTAATCAGCTTTCTTTTTGCAACTATTTTCATAGGATTTTATTGGATAACATTCTGGAATGTTTCTTCATATTTTGCGGCCTGGCTCAGCCCAATGTTTTTATAGCTTTGTGTATGTGTCAAAGGTCCTCTGCGGGAATTCTGTGGGAAATATGCAGGCTGACCTCCACATGAGGAAGAGGAAAGCATCACAGCAAGGGATGGCATAGAAGTTAAAATGAAATATTTGGAGCTCTGTGCGTGGTTCTTTTAAGATCTTCCACAGGAGGTCTGCATTGTGCTGACAGAGAAGTCCCATTTTCATGGTTAGGATAGTGTCGAGAATTAAGACACTGTGCATGATTTTCTGCACAGATTTAGAATCCATGAACTGTTGCATGAAAATAACAGTGGTATTTGAGACTTCGTCACTAAAATCGATTTTCTTCTGCTGTGACACATCAAAGTGGAGGAGGGAGAGGTAAACTGTCCCTTCCAATCACTGTTGCTGATATCTTAGTAATAAATGGGAGCCAAAATATCCTGTCAGAGTTGGACGTTAAGCCTTCGATATTAGGCAGTCGGCTGCCAGCACTTTCGTTCACTGTTGCCTACAACAACAAAAGGCATGTTGATGTGGAGTTATGAAGGGTTCTATTTGCTTAAGTTCTCTGTAAGCTTCTTACTTGAAAAGTCCCAGTAGTTTTTTTAGATTGCTCCCATTTTTTAAATAATGTACCCATTCCGTATTCTAATCATTAAGAAGAAAAACTAGTGATCTCAAAGAGAATTGTTTTTCCTGGCATTGTTTAGCTTTTGTTAGTACATGTTTGCAGTACGTAATGATTACACTCACTGTGGGGAATTGGCACACATACAGAACACATTTCAGTTCCTTTCTTCTCCGTCTCCTCCAATTGCCCTTTTATTTTTCCAGTATCAAATTCATTTAAGTATCTTATAAATCCTTATAGAGGTAAATATATATATATATATATATATATACTTACCTCTCTCTATATATATATATAAAATACCTCTATATATATAAAAATGTATGTACAATATATATAATATATATATATGGCTTGAAAACCAGACTAATAGGTCAAAGAATATATAAAACATGAAAATAATTGTCCTAAATCAAGGCATTTTAGATAGTCTGATCTGTGTTACAGTGCATTTGTTTTTCTATTTTTTTCATATTACAGTATCTTTTATTTCATACTTTATATATATTTAGCTTTTCAAGTAAGAGAAACTGTACAATATTTAAGCCTATGCCTCTGAGTTACTCCACTTAACATCATGGTCTCGAGGTGCACCCATTTTTCTGCCAAGACTCAAGTTTATAGCCGTGAAATTTATGAGAGCTATTTTGGAGACAGCCTGTATGTCCATCACCGGATGCATGGAAAAAGCAAATGCGGCGTGTATACACAGCGGAGTACTCCTCTGCCATAAAGAAGGATGAATGTAAATGGTTTTTAAAGATTTCACGAGCAAGTCATCTGCTGTGCTGTTTGTTGTTTGTCTCACATGATGGTGTTTAATGATTTTGCTTCTGAGGTATCAATTTCTTTAAGACACTAAAACTGTATTTTGAAAGGGAAGCAGGAGCGATAAATAAATCAAAGGGAAGGAGTAAAATGCAAGCTCATCTTTGCCATCCTGAGACAAAAAAAAATGTGGAGAAGACAAAACTGCTTTAGAATTGACAAAACTAGTAGGACTACTTCTATTGCTAACAACATATTCAATGCTTATCGTTAAAATTAAGTTACAAACCAGATCACAGGTATGAAGTTTTACTGACATTTTAATAAGTAATGTACACAAAGTATAAATGTGACTCAACACAAAATAAAATTTTGCAAATTCACATTCATAGTTTTGTTCCACTCTACTGAACGTAAGAGTGATACTATCTATTGATAGATCTTTAATTTACTGAGAGACTACCATTGTTAATTTCCTATCCTCTTGTTTTTAAATTCTTTATTTTTTTGTTTGTTAGTCTCTTTAAAATAAAAAGAAATGTATATACTTTAACTTTTGATTCAGTGTGCTTTAAACTAGTTATGATTAGGATTTCCCATATTCTAAGCATCTTATCTAAATGATTGATAAATGTAAAATCTAAAAAATAAAAAGTTAATTTTAAAATTAGCGGAAATGTTTTTGGTATGTTAGTTTGACAAACACTTCCTTTCACTTAGGAATATTTCACCAAAGTATTTGAAATCTCTTAGCAAAATTTATTATTGAATTGATAATCTCACTATCTTTCCTATTATGGGTTAATGTTGGAATCAAAAAAAGTGTACTAACAAAACACAGTATACTTTCACATAAAAACATAAAAAAAATTTCCCAAAGCTTATTTTTCTTGCCTTTACTCCTCTGTGGTACTATGATAGTTTGTTAGAAAATCTCATCACATTGTTTTTCTCTTAAATGTACTTTCTTACAGCACTTACACCTAGTAAGTAATTGGACAAGTTGTACTCACATTCTCAAAATTCATATTTAGGAATTATCTTCTCAAGCCTATGAAGATCCAGATTAACCAACTCTAACAATATTCACACATTCCAACCATTTTTGATTTAATAATTATGGTATATACTCATTAACACCAACAGTAGGAATACAAGTTTTCTATAAAGAAAATCTTTTAATAGTTTAATTTCATTTTTATAAGTGTTAGGTAAAGCACTAAGAAACACTAAAATATATACAGTGCTTCAATATAAAATCTGGAGGTGATATTTTAAGAGTAAGAGACTGATATCTTAAATTTATTTAGATTTCAAAGCAAGGAAAGATATTAAATTGTCTTTGATATAAATGACAGAAATGAGTACAGAAAACTAAGTATTAATAAATATTAATTGCAACACAACTAAATATTGATGAGTAAATAGAAATTTAAAATAACAGTGATTACCAATTTTGCAAAGAGGAATAATATATAAGCAATCAGAAACGATTAAAGTAGAATTTTTAATAAAAACTGGGCAATTTTGAAACAATCTTTTACTTACTTGTGCAAAATCATCAAATGTTAAAATGAAGTAACCATTCTTCATAACTCAATTGCCAACTGCCAAAACAGTGTTGTTAAACACAAAAGTCAGTTTTAAATGTGAGCTGGTGAATAAATTAAGGAATCAAGATACTGTAAAAAAGAAGGAAAAATTTTTACAAGGGACAAATACTTCTTTAAATATAATGATTTAATTTCTAATAATCTTTTCTTGTTATTTGTGGTTTTTAATGTTTCATTTTTTTAGAAACAGAGTCTCCCTATCTAGTTCAGCCTGGCACTGAACTCACTGAGACTTTGAACTCATGGCAACCTTCCAGTATCAGCTTCCAGAGTGCTAGGATTATAGGCATAGCCACCACATTCGGCCTTAATTTCTAAAATACATACTGTAAAACCTAAGCAGGGACATGTTTACGTCCATTGCAAAAAGGGTTACTTGAAATGGGAGCAAAAACCAAGAGAATTGTTTTCACCAAATCTTCAGTGAAGGTATTTTTGAGAATCTTTTTTAGTAATTATTTTTAAAAGGTAATTAATAAGAACATAAAAATAAAAAATGTATGCAATTTATGCAAAAAAGTATGCAAAATGTATGCAATAATATCCCTATTTAATAATATGGATATTATTTAATTCTTCATTTTAAAGCTATATAAAAACATAATGGGCATAAGTGAATCTAAGGATCAGATGCCTTCAACAATATAAGCATAAATTTCAAAAATTTGTACAGAATTTATAATTTTAAGAAACTGCTCCAATGACTGACAAATCAGTTTATCAACATGTTTTGTACAGCTAGATGAAATTATCTAGATGTTTTTGTAGATGAATAATATTTTGATCTGTATTGTACCTATTGATAAATTTATTTTGATTACATAAAATCCAAATTGAAATTCTCAGTTGCCCAACCACATTTTAAGAACTCCAGAGTAGCATGTGGTCAGTGGCTACTGAGTAAAACAGCTCAGATAAAAGACACGACATCATAGAATTCCCCAGAATGTTCTGTTGAGCAGTCTTTTGCAGACCACTAATGGTAATCATTCAAGTTTACAGAGAACGTCAAGTTTATGGAAAGGTTATAGACAATTTCTAAATTATCTTGTATAATGTTCTGTGAGGAGAAACTCAGGAGGAGGATGGAGGAGAATAAGATTTTTAGTCCAACTGAGGCAGCTGATGAGTGACTGTGGTTCTTCTTTTTGAGGCTGAATCTGTTGTTTCTTTTACCCCGTGCTCTACTGTTCAGCCATCGTGAGGTGAGTGGTTTCACTTCACCAGAACTTCCACCCTGATGCTCCTGCCTGGAGCCTGCCTTCCGTGGCCTAACATCTCTGCAACTGCGAGCCACAGAAAACATCTCTTCCTTTAAATTACACAGGGCTGGGGTTTTTTTTGTTTGTTTGTTTTATCCCAACCCAGGAAGATGACCAACCAATAGCTAGTTTTTAAATTTATTTTTTTTCTGTAATCAGGTGTCTCTAGCAAAATAGAAGGAATATTTTTATTTGAATATATTAATAATGACAATATCAATGGGTTCTATTTTTAAATCACATACCATACAATATAAGGATGTCTTATATTTCACTAGCTCAGAAGCTTGAATAAGCAGTAATAGGGTTTTTTAATATTCACACAATAGCATGTTTAATTCCAGTGAAAGTATATGAAATTCAGCTTGAAAATACGGTACATAAAAATGAGTAAACATGTCCCCAAAACCTGCACATTACATTATATAATTTTAATTTTTATAAATACATTTTTGAAGTACATGAAGGTTATCCTTACTGTGTGGAGTTCCTACATGTATATAATTCACCTCACTTCTTTTACAGTTTCCTGCCCCTCATTTCTCCTCTCTCTCTTCATAAAAATTGAGTTATTATGGCTATAAGAAAATTATTTACATTATGTAGCTGAAAATGACAAAGAAATCATTTATAAGTTATAGTAAGAAATGGAACAACAGTAAAAAGATTTCATGACACATTATGCCCCATATTCAATTATTATTGTTCAATTGGAAATTAGATAAAACGTATTTTATGCTAGGCAGGTATAACAACCCATGACTTCATATGCAATAGAATGAACCTACTTTTATGTTTACTCAATCTATATAACAAAATGTGAAGTGTAAAACTATAAACTGCTGAGTATGTTAACATTTTTCAATAGCAAAATAGGTATGTGCACAAATGAATATATATGATATGTATAGATGTGTATAATTATCACATTAGTATTAAGGACTTTGTATTTATTAAAATCAATTCCTAAAAAATAAATAAGTCACACAGTAAAATGTGATATTTAAGTATATGTAGGGAAAGGAAATGGCTCAAATCCAAGTATATTAAAAACTGTTTCCATGAATACCAAGGAATCCAAAAGAGAATGGAAAAAATACTTCAATAAATGTTCTATAAGATACCTAAATGGACAAAAAGATATAAAAACATATACTGTCAGGAAAATAAATGCCAATTAAAACCCAAGCAAGGTATTCTTAAATACTTTGCACGTGGCTAAAATGAAAAGTAAATTCCAATGGTTGAAGATACATGGAGTACTGGAAAAAAAGTCTCATTTGCTGATTGAACTGAATTTGACAAAGTCGGGGAAGGTTTCTGACACTGCCACCTAAAGATGAACTTATTCTACTTTTTGATCCAACGAGCCACACCTGGGAATATCCACAGCACAATAACAAGGTAGATACAAATCCAAAATAATTCCATCCATAAGTGTAAAACCAGCCAGAAATGTAAACATTCAACAAACTGGAATGAGCGCTGAATTGTGCATTTGTCACACAGTGCATAAGCAAAGAGTACACTACACACAGGAATAAATGCCACGTAAAACTGAAAGAATATAACTAAAAATATCTTACAAACTGCAGCGTTTCAGAAATTTGAAACCAGAGAATTTAATTCTAATGTTTATGGTTTCATAATTACATAACAAAAGAAAAAGTATAAAACAAACGAGGATTCTAAAGGCCAGGGTTCGGTAAACTTCGAAGAGCAGATGAGATACTGACCAAAAAACGACAGGAGAGGATCTAGCTGTCAGTATCTGCCTTCACGCTGAGATGTGTGCACTTGTGATGATACTCCTACACTTTTCCTTTTGATTATCTTTCTGACGATGAGGCGGGCATTAAAATGTAACAGCATTGAGACGGCTGAGGGAGGAGAAGCTCTCAATACCCACCCGGGCCCTTGCCAAGGGAATTACAGTTTAGGGTCTGGCAATAGTCACCCAAAAGGTCAGACTTCTAATCATATTGTGACTTTTGTTTGTTTGTAGGACTAAATGAATAAATGAAAGTTATACCCTAGGGTGGGTATCAGAGATCAAAGCTAAGGAAGCCAAATTTGGTTATGGAGACAAACATGGAATTAGAGAAGCTGAGAGTGGAAAGAAGCAAAGGCTTTAAGTGACTCCACGTGTGCGTGCGCTCAGCTCTTACCAGCCATGCTGTGCGAAGATCAGCGGACTTCAGAACAGACAGCAAAACAAAAAGGCAACAAAAACATAACCAAGTTATAAGCCACATTTTGTATCACTACACCCTATTGAATACTGACTGTGGATTTTGAGAAGTGATATAAAAAATAGTCTTGTCTACTACTGTCACTTCTTCTAAAGTCCCCCAGTCCATACCTGCCCAAGCTTATGACACGTTACAAACAAAGCCCAGTATAAACTTCTTTTGACATAAAATATTGGGACAATTTTTTCCTAGAGATTAAAGAGAAACGTAAACATTTTAACTTCCTTTTTTTATTTCCTAACCGACACCTATTCTAAGGCTTAAAATTTAAGACAAAGTTTATCCAAAGGCAGCAGATCTTTTCCTAAGCGTCCTTAGCTTCTCTGGACCTACTCATCTTACAAGTGTAAAGAAATCCAAGGATCTGAGGCATTAGAGGTAGTAACCATCCTGGGAACTGGACCTCCAGATATCATGCTCCTGACACGAAGCTGTGGGCCCAGCTTTTGGACTACCTGTAACAGCATTTTTTTCTGGACAATGGAAGTGGAGAAAAAAAGATCAAAATACTACTTTTTAAAACTCCCGAGGCCAGGTAGCCAGGCAACTACGCTTTTGGTTAGATTTAATGATAATGGTTGCTCTGTATTGAGCTCCATTAATATTCTATTTACTTTGTATAACACAGAAATTCAATTTAAAAAGTGTTGTGTTTTAGAAGTAGAGAAAGTTTTAGTCAAAGAAGCTAAATGAATTGCATGAACACACAGCAATGAGCAAGCCAGGGTTTTACCAACAACTTCCTGACTCCTGAACAAATATTATTTTAACTAAATCACTGTGATTTAGAGTCTTAGTCTCCAAAAAAGAACACTTGGATATGGTTTTGGATTACATTTACTACAAAAATAAAAGAAATACAATTAGGACACCAAAACAGAAAACAAAAAGGTATTTGTAAGAAAAAAATAATCATAAAGATAGAATGTGCCCTAAGAGATTTATTCTAGAAAGTATGGTTGGACCATATGTTAAGAGGATGTCTTATAGCCTCTTGATTCTTTTTTATAGAAAATATTTTTTGATTCTTTTTATATAAAATGTTTTATTTAGCAATATGCGATTGAGTAGAGCACAGTGACACATCCCTGTAAAGCAAGCACTGGGGAAGCTGAGGAGGAGAATTGTGAGTTCCAGGCAAGCGCTAACTACACAACAGCAAGTTCAAGGGCAGCCCAGACTATGAAGCAAAAGCTGCTCCCTAAAAAATAAGCTGAAAACACGCAAAAGCAAACAAACAAAAAATTGGAATGGAAGGCATTAATGTTACAGAATCATAAAAATACTGTGGCAATTTGCATAACACAGAGAAAAGCCAAGACTGTTGTAATCCCTATGATGGGAAATTCAGCTGAATGAATGACTGCACAGCAAGTTGGAATGCTTCTAGATTTCCACTTTACCAAATACGTAAAATAAAGCATTAAGATAAATTCCCACCTGATAGACAAAAACAGGTCACTAGGAACACATCTCTAACACCATTTCAATTTTGCCATCACAAAAAGTATTCTGACCAAAATGTCTAAGTAACAGAATCGTGGCAAGGGTGGCTCAGTATAGGAATTTGCTATGTTGAGGTGCCTGTTTCACAGCTGTCACTGGCTGCGTTCTTTGAACTTTGCCTTTCTTTTCTTTATTCCCACTCCTTATATTATAAATGTGTAAGTTTCAAGTATAACGGTAGAGAGTAACCATTCAGAGCTGCATTCCAAATTACCATGATGAATAAAAGTGTTTAATAATTATAATAACTTTGTAACCCCTTGACAATCTTACAGATAATTATTATTTTAGACTATAAATACTACCTCCAAAAAGGCAAACTGTCATCTACTTTGAATCAAGTAATTGTCAGGCTTCTGTTCAAAATTCTCAACCATAGCAACAGAAATTTACTTACCATTTTAAGGAATGCAGGTAGGAAACTAGGGAATAATTAGCTAAGAGACCAATAGGCAGAAATTTCAGAATATTTAAACATTACATATAGCTTCATTATTTTCTCATGTTTATTTAGAAGACCAGATGTTTATATATAAACATATATTTTCTCTATATATGTACATATACTGCAGATATAAATTGTTTGCCCTATATGCATGCATATTGTATATGTTTATGTAACATTATGGGAGTGGTTTTTGAACACCCTGTAATACCATTTCCATATATACATGAAATAAATATATTGTTCATTATACAGATGTGCATATACAAATGTACATTTATGTAAACCTCACATATAAATAATTGTGAAATAAGGTGGAATTTATGACCATTGCTTTTACAATTGTTAGGAATGAAATGCCTCATGTGTACGTCTTATTTTGATAGCTAAATCTCATTTTGTGAAAGGAAAATCAATATATATCTTCCCAAGGGGAGAGGAAATGCATATTTGATTTATTTTTGATCTATGTTCAGAAGTTCAACAACACCTCAGTATTAATTTGATTCATAAGACTTTTCAGAATCAGCTTTAGCAACTTCTGAGAGGAATGTTTTTCTGGGTTATTAGCATTTTGTTATTATTCTTAAAAAGGGACCCTAATGAAAAGTCTAAGCAAATAAAAAAACTTATTCAAGGGAAAATACTAAGAACTAATATAAATTTGAACTTTTATTTATTAAACTGTAATAATTATTGAAATCTATTTTTCACAAAATATTCAGTATATATTCCTTGTTCAATAGGAGATTTTGTGACAGACCAAAGTTCACAAAGATAAAAGTTTATTTGGTGATATATTTCAGGGGATAATATGATTATGCTGGGGAAAATAAATCAGTTATTTACACACCTCTTAGACACAGCTCCATTAAGGCAGTCTCTTTCTGTTAAAAGACAAGCAACAACGGATGCATCAAATTACTTATTATTGGACTGGAATATAGCTCAGCAGCACAGGGCCTCCCTGGCAAACACTAGGTCGTGAGTGTGATTCCCCATACAAAAAAAAATTAAATATCATCTTTATATCAAGGACAGGTAATTTGACTGAATTTTAAAATTATGGTTTTGGTAACAATTAAAAACTCTGAGTATGTCTCTTTCTGTGAAACTAGAGGACTTACTGGAATTCTAAAATGATAGGGGCTGCAAACAGATGTGAAGACCTGCATTTCTAGTGTGTTTTCTGAGAGCTCTTTGCCTAATTCTTAAATCCTTGAAAGGTGTAAAAATAAACATTAAGTTTAGAAAATACATTGATGACAACTCACAGGAGAAGTTGCTGCAACTGAATATATGTAGGAAGAGGAGGAAAGACAGTATTTAGATTTTGTTCAAGAAAGTTGCCTGGTAGTGCTAAGAACAGGAAGTGGACCGCTGTATTCTTAGAAATGTGTGGAAGGCCTGAAGCTAGAATTGTAATATGGTAAAAATATTTTAGTCATCAGAGATGACTCATGGTCATGACTGGAAAGTGACTATCACTTGAATTAAATCTTAGAGGCAAAGATAATGATAAGAAATACATAGAAAGGATATTTCCGTAAAAGCTTAGAGAACAAGCTGCTTTGGGTCTTCTATCAAGATCTAATACAAAAAGAAAGAAAAGAAAAAAGGAAGAAAAGAAAAAAGGAAAGAATGAGTTTAAAGTAATGCTAAGGGCTAATAACTCCAATGGAGATAGCTAAAAGCAGTCAACCAAAAATCCATGTTGTAGAATGTCACATAAGCTATCAAGAATTTTGTATACAAAGAGGGAAAGAGGGATTGAAGGGAGGGGAGGAAAACAAAAAAAGACAAATCAAGACGTATCATGTACAGGTACAAATTCCCTATGATGAATGTGATCATTGTATATACCTAAACTGGACCAATAAACTTAATTAATTTTTTTTAAAAAAGAACTATAAATAGAAATACTTTAGCAAAGAAACAATGGTCCCAAAAGAATTAGACTTAGTCATGAGAACATGTAGCAATGAAGCACTCCCTTAAATTCTTGAAATATTAACAAGAAATAAGTTGGGCTGTACAGTACACAGGAAAACTTAGTTCCTCTGCTATGCAATAAAATTCAAGTGATGTTGGAGTATGTAAATTTAAATAATTTATACCAATAATTTAAAAACTAGAGGGAAATCAATAAATTGAAATGAAAACTGAAAACAGTACTTAATTAAATTCTCTGTCAATTTTTATTAAAAAATAAAATCCATTTTCCTACAAAACTCATGGCTCAAAGTAGGCAAAGCTTATTTCTAAATGAAGTAGATTTCCTCAGATTATAAAAAAATTAGGTGAAGAAACAAATGATGATGCTAGTCTCTGAACATTTCAAAGGTGAGACAGTATTGATGAATACCTGACAGTTTATATATGCTCTTAATTGTTAAATATTAAAGTCGTTTGCACATTTTTACTATTTCATATAATACCAAATAAATATAATTTATTTTAGCACTGTCCAAATTGTAAACACAGAAAACTTCCTTATGTGGTAATTCAAGAAGTGAAATTAACAAAGAGATTTGGCAAATATTACTATACCATTTTAAAAATTATTCAATTTGCATTTCTTCCAACAAAGTAAGAAAATACTTTTTTTTTACTTTTCTCAACACAGAGTATTCATTAATTTTTCACCATTTGAAAGGGGAAGTGCATGCTTTACTGATGACTTAATTTATATTTATTTGTTAAAAACTATGATTTTTCATGCTTCTAGTTGTTAGGTACAATGATGTCATTGATATTTTCATTATTTAAAAATTTGGTGGTGTTTATAAATTCATGATTTATTTTGTAATTATTGTCTCATTTAGAGCACACAGTTTAAATTTTACCTACTTTGCTCCTTGTTAAAATACATAAATATTTTTATTACAATGTGGTTGAAGTCTATCTTTATCTTATATATTTTTAATTATATATGAACTTAAATATCTGTTTCCTACTACTCCATGCATCTTATTAAATAGTCATTGTATTTCATTCTGTTATATGTATGAACAAGCAAATATTCAAAGTACCTGAATTTGTTCTGATGTAAGGTATGAGGTCAACAGCTTATTTATTTTTCTTGATAAACTGCAAAGCAGTCATTAACGTGATTTATTGAATTTTGAATTTTGTTTAACTCTGATGAATGTAAGTCTCTCTATATATTTTAAAACCAAGGGCTGATCAAACCAGATAATACCTTATCCCAATACAATTGTTGATTACCTGGTATATGTGGGAAAGGATAAAAGGCAAGAATATACATTACCAATTTGATCATCAATATGAAATATAACCTTTATTCACAGTTTTCTTACATTTATTTCTCCATGTTTATTTGCATGCCTTTACACATGGTGAATTGACAGTAATTTATTTTTTTATTTCCTAACACACCAACCATTGTATAGGCATGGCTTTCATAGTCCTTTCCAATCTAACAAAAAGATATAATGTACAGAATAATACTCTTTATTTATCATATAGTGTGAATATTTTAATTTACCATTATGTGCACTGGGTGACTTGAACATGATAAAGTAAAAGGAAATTAGCATTTGGATGCATATAGATTTGTATTCAAATCGTGGCATTGAACTGATTGCCTAGTATAGAACCACTGTGTGTGATAGGCTCAAGGTTCCGTGCTTAACAGTTGTGTCATTGATTTTATTTTTAATATTTCATGCCATATATCAGTCATTTAATGAGTATGTGTAATAGAAAATTAAATCCTTAAATTAGCATTTTTTCAGGTTATAGGTTTAATGGATTATCACTTATGATGGTCATTATAAGACTGCTTGTAGAAATTTAAGGAATAAAAATTACATGTTATATTGTAATAGAAGTATAAGTAGAGCTAGGGAAATTACAGTTCAACTAAGAGGACTGCATGAAAGGAGTCAGATAAAGAATCCTTTTGTTGAACTAAAATTTTACAAGAAGACTTAAACATAAAGCTCAGATGAGTTGAAGGAAGATTTACATTTTATTGGAGTAAATAACAATTATTTAATTTCATAAATTCAAATGAAGGATTCCAGTAGTCTCTGCTTAGTTTTACTTAAATATAAGGAACCATCCTATATCAAATTCACAACAATGCTGAAACCCAATTATAGCAATGTCTGTGTTGGAAGCTGTAAGGAAGGATTTCCATTAAAACTAAGGATCTATTTATGAAAAAAAAAAGTATATAACAGATAATTTTTAAAAAATAGTTTTGAGTAAATTCCAAAATTTCTCAAGTGTAAATTTGATCCTGTTGAAATGTATCAGCCGATGAATTAGATCTTGGTGCAGGCAGGAACTCATTAATGACGTCACAAACCAGAGAAGAAAGGGAAACATTAAAATAATGACTTTAAGACAATCCTTCAGCTTTATAGGAAATATCAAAAAAGAATTCAAATTAACTACTTTCTTATAAAGTTTTAAATATCACAAGGAAATGGAAATGTGTATAAAACATCTGGACGAAAGAAAATATCCAAACTTCAAACCTATCACATATGTCAAAATGAATGCTTCAGAGATTGAACTATGTAATAATAAGTCAAAATAACATGGGAAATGTTTTAGTAACACATATGTCAGAGACAATATGGAGAAACTCTTAGACAGTGGAAAGGGAACAGACTCAGGAAATATCAGTCTTCCAGTTGTCTGGTATAACAGCCCATGTGTAAGTAAACCATCTTGGACCACTGCACATGAGAATAAAACCACCTGAGTCCAGAAAGAGGCTGCAATGTTATCTGATAAAAGAGAAGAATCCTTGAAGTGATCACCACACACATTTGTGACCCACCTCATTGTGAGATAAATACCATGCTTGCTGTATGAAGTCAAGTAAAGGCATTGGAGGAATTCTTGTAGTGAGGAAAATGCATCACCCACATGGAAAAAAAAAATAACCATCTGCAAGGGGATTCTCAGATTTGAGCCAAATCTCTGTCCAAGGTAGAAAGTTCACTTTACATCAAAAGTCTTGAAACCACAAGGGTGAAGAAAGTTTTCTTGAATCCTACTCAGAAACTCAAAGCTTAGGAATACAGTTGATAAGAAGACAAAAAAGCCTCCACTCTTTTGACAAGAAAACTTCTCAAGCTCCCAGAGAAGAAAGTGTATCTCATATCACTCAGGTGGGCCATCTACACTTGGTTCCGAGCTCATTTGGTTCAGCTGGGGTTTGACAATCACTAAACAGCTGGGGCTGTTTACTGATTGAAGGAGCTCAGTGTGCAGTCTTAGGGTTCAGTGCTCAATACTGAAAAGAAAAAAGAAAAAGGAAGGAAGGAAGGAAGGAAGGAAGGAAGGAAGGAAGGAAGGAAGGAAGGAAAGGAGGAAGGGAGGGAGGGAGGGAGAGAGAGAGAAAGAAAGAAAGAAAGAAAGAATGAAAGAAAGAAAGAAAGAAAGAAAGAAAGAAAGAAAGGAGGGAGAGAGGGAGGGAGAGAAAGAAAGAAAGAAAGAAAGAAAGAAAGAAAGAAAGAAAGGAAGGAGGGAGGGAAGTAGGGAAGGGAAGGAAAGGGAAGGAAAGGAAAGGGAAAAAAGAAAACAAGAAAAGAAAAAACAAGAAAAGAAAAGAAAAGAAAAGAAAAGAAAAGAAAAGAAAAAAAATCACTCTGACTTTTCAGTACCAAAAAATAGCTGAGTAATCTATATGACAGAGTTGTAAATTAAATGTTATTTAAGAAAATGATGACTGGGAATAAGTATATACACATATGATAAATAAAAAATACAAATAGCAATTATTTACTATAATTTCACCTTTGTAAAAAAAGATGCACAGATAAAAGTACACCAATTATGAAACTGATATAAGGAAACAAAACTCCTGGTCTACTATACATCCAGTATGAATTCGTGTTCTCTGAAATCAAAGAACAAATTTTAGAAACAACAGAGGTTAAGAGCAGAATACACTTACTGAGAGAAAGAAAGCTTCTGACTGAGAGGCAGAGACAGAAGGTAAGTCTAAGTAGTTGGCCAAAGTCCCCATCTTTTCTAGGGATTTTAGAGAGCAAAAACCATGAGGTGAGGCAGAGCTAAGATGGGAAAAACATGGGAACTTGCAAGGTGGACATAAGATAGGATAGAACTATGGTCAACCAATAAAATTATTGGCTCATATAAATTTGATTAAATTGGGGACCCATGGGGAAGCGAATCACCTAGCAAGGGGCATGCTCAAAGAGCAGTGATTCTTCCTATAGGGGGCTTGTGTGGTGACTCCTGGCTTCCTCAGGGTGATAGAGACCTATTTAGAATATCAGTCCTTAGGACTTGGGTGCCTTTGATCTTTTATCTTGAGGCCTGGCCCACAGCAGGAGGTGTCTGTCTCCCCATAGTTGCAAGGTCTCTGGGCTTCTGCATTGGCTTTTTTGAGTACCTTCCCCTATCTGCCTATAATATTTCTATCTAACTCAGCTGCCTACAATAAAAAAAAACATCAAAATTCTTACACAGATAAATTTTTAAAATTTTTAAATCTTTCATAATTTTGAAAGCTATGTACAACATATGTATTTTATGCCTGAAATGTTAGAGCTTTGTGTAGGTTGGGAAGGCAAATGTGCTAATTCTCTTTCTGTTATACACAAAATATATTGACTTTCATGGGAGAGTTTCCGGGAGATTAGTTTCCTTTTAGTCAGTCATTTTTCAACATCTTTTTCATACTTACCTATATCAATCATTCCAGAAAGAATGGTACATGTATGGCATGAAGTTTGCAGTCATAAACTTCAGTGTTAAATAAATTGCTAGTCTATTTTAAGAGTAAGACCACATAAAATCATTTGCTGCCTTCCTCTGTGGATTTGGGAAATATTTGTGCATGCTTCAGGACTATTTCTATTTAACTTTCCTTGAAATTCTTAATGTGCTATTCATGTTATATGGATATATCGTGTCTCATTTTTACAAAGAACGGTCTACAGACACAGAGCTTACCGTAAACCAAGATTTTTTTACTGCTTTGGTTTGTGCATCTTATTCTTTGTCCTCCCTGAATACACACTTATTGAATACCTCCAGTTTGAAAATCAAAATTATGTATATTTTCCTAGTCCATGCTCTCAGGGATCTTCCATTCAAACTGAAAAAAGATGTGGAAAATGACTTTAATATATAACTCAATTTTTATTCCATCTAAAGAGACACAGGAATTTTAAGAATGCATTTAATGCTACATTATCATATGATTCCAGTTAGGGATAATAAAACTTTGCACTTTCTTAATATTGTTTTTTCAACCTTTATTTACTAATTCTTGTGCAGTACATCATGTTTACATTCTTTGTGAGAAGTTGGCGCATGAATGTAACACCTCAATTCTTTTTCATCCTGGTTTTCCTCCTCTCCTTCCCCCTCCCGCTGTCTCTTGAGTCTCTTCTTTTTTTGTACATTTTTGCAGTACATAATATTTACATTCTTATGTGGAGTTGGTGCTGGTACATAAAACAATATTTTTTTTTTTAAGACAGGGTGTCGCTATGCAGGGTAGACTGACTTGGAACTCACAGAGATCCTTCTGCTTCAGCCTCTTGAGTGCTGGGATTATAACATATATTAATTGTTTCTTTTTTCATCCACTTTCCCTGCACTCAGTCATCCCTCCCACCATGTCTTGATCCTCTTCCCATATGAAAAAGATCTATTTCCCTACTTCGCATATTCTATCTTTTATTTTGCTTTTTATTTATAGTTTGTGTTTCTTATATATGAGAATCCATGCAATACATACTGTGTGTCAGATGTATTTCACTTCACAGTTTTAGCGTATATTTTTAAAAATCTAATATCATAAAATCATAAAAGTCCAGAATCCTAAAAGAATTTATCGGGGCTTTGCCTGAACAAAATCCTAAAGAAGTTTCTATACTCTAATTAAACCAAGAAATCTGTGTCTAATGAGAAAGAATGTTTATTTAACAACATTCCTTCTTGTTCTTTCAATCTCCTGGGCACAAGTGAAAGGTTGGCACAGAGTTTCAGCACGAGCGTGGCTCTTGTCCCTAAACCAGCTCACAGAAGTCGAGATATGAAATTATCTACATTTTTCTAGCCTTGTTTGCCTGCAGCCTCCTTTTCTGACATTGGATCAAGAAACAGAACACATTGGCTTGATCAAATTCAGTGAGACAAACTAGTTTTATAATAATCAAAACCACCCAGGTTTGCAAACAAAACTTAATCTTTTTATGTATTATGCATATTCTCTCTTTTGTATGCATACTCTTTGACTTGCCACACTAGGACTAGTCCTTTTACCTACATCTTATCTCTCATTGGATGCAAGGCACCCACAGAAAAAAGTGAGACATTGACGATGCAATTTTCTTCATCTGAGTATATTTCCAAAGATTATTGAAAGCAAAAGCCATCTAACGGCAACTCTCCTAGTAATACGGAAAATTATCTCTTTGTCCTTGTAGCAAATTTGAGGTAGAGTGTTGCAGTGTTACAAATTTTTGCATTTGGTACTAAGTGTCTTGAAATAATTACAAATATCAATCCACTCAGGGAAATCTTTTCATAAATTCTTGATATGTATCACATTTCCCCAAATGATGTTTTATATAATTTTTCCATTAAAAAATTGATACCTCATTGACATAAGGACTAAAATTTACACTTAATTGAAGTAAAGATTTGCACTCAGGAAATCTAACAGGGAATATTCCACTGACATGCAGGAAGGTAAGGAGATAGAATTAACTATTTGAAAAATTCCAGCAATGGTACAATCAAAGTCATCAAACCGTCTTCCAGGGGAGATCTGGAGCTGACATGTCCCTTGAATGATGTCCTCAGTTGAAGAATTAAGTCTTTGTACTCTTCATTTGTTGTATTATTTGGACCTTTCCTCAGGAGGTAGGACTTCAGGTGCACATTAAGAATTTGTATGGGGGCATCACCAAATTTTCCAGGAAGCTGTGGGCGTGAGTTTCTTGTTGCTAAAAGAGAACTGCATGTATCATTCACAGCTGATTAACGGTATTACTGAAAAATATCATCAAAAGCAAATATAAGCTTTCATTTATAAAAATAATAGTGATGCTTTTCAACTTTATCCATTTCATAAACCATTGTTTATTTCTTTCTATTTTTATGACCTTTATGTACATATAGTCAGAATAAGGGAAATAAGCCATGAACAATGATATTCAAAATATATACTTGAAAATGTCCTGTTAATAAATAGTGTCATATATCTGAGAATCATTAGTGTGAAATATGTATTCATTTCATAGTTTTCAGAAAGTTGAAACTATGGATAAACAAAGTAGAATAAAGGGGTGGGCAAAACCTCCCTTCTTGTAGCTCAAGATTGCACGGTTGAAATTCTTGGGCAAAATTCTTGGTAGAGGCTAATACAGTAGTCCACATTTTTCTTATATGCCCAGTAATAAAAATAGCATTCTTCACTCCTCTGGTTTATTTCTAGGTGTTCCTCCAAAACTTTACGAACTGATGGGCTTTGGGGAGGCGAATCGATCAAAGATGCATGATTTTTCCAGCGGATTAGACTACCGCTGAATTTTAGCTAAATGCAGAGTTGGGAGGTGAGGCTTAGTTGGAGGAGGCAGGTCTCTGGAGGCGGGGCCTCGAAGGATCTACTGTATTTCCCTCCCACTCTCCTCCCTGTCTGCTTCCTGCCTCCCCAGCCATGAGCTACTTGTCTCCTGCCATCCTGCTCTGCCATTGCTCCTTGCCTTGGAGCCCGCCGGCTATGGACCACCACAAACTGTGAGCTAAAATGAGTCTTTCCTCCTTTAACTTGTGTCAGGAATTTTGTTCCAGGAAGGGAAGGTAACTGAGATATCAACAAAGTATGCAAGGCATAAGACTTTAGAGATTTATGACATAAAATCTATTTGAGCTTAAAGAAATAATTTATATATTATGTTTCCTATTAGTCATCTTAGGTTACTGCACTAAAATATTACAGACTGGCTTAAAAAAAAAAGTGCTTCTGTTTCTTTGTTTGTTTTTCCTTAGAGTTCTAGAGATGAAGTTTTAGATCAAGATGGCAGCGCAGTCAGATTCTAGTGAGGGCTTTCTTTGGGGCTTAAAATGGATTTCTTGGGCCTGGGGTTTAGGGCAGCATCATAAGTACCTACTTGGCAAGCGCAAGGTCATGAGTTCAATCCCTGGTACAAAAAAACAAAATCCGATGATTTAAAATAGATCTCTTCTCACCATGTCTTCACTGGGATTTGCCTGGAGAACGCACTTGAATTTGGGAGCAATGCTTTTTGTATGAAGCCACTAGTCCTGTCAGATTGGGACCCCAGATTTAAGAGCTCATATAACTTTAATCAAATTTTTAAAGTCCAGTCTCCATATACAGTCATATCAAAGATTAGAGTGTCCAGAAATTTGGGGTAACACTATCAAATTTATAGTATCTTCTTCTGTATGTCACATCTCCCCTTCTTTTAATGTTTAATTTCAGGCATTCAATGATTTCACTAACCTAAATCAAATATATCTAGTAGAGCCCTCTGGCTGAATCTATGAAGTATAACTTTTAAGTAGCATCAAAGTATTTGGAAGATTATGGAAAAATAAAATACTATATATTATAAACATAAATTTTGCATTATATTTACAGCATTCTTATGAATGCTAACCTAAATTTTAAAAAATACAATTTTAATTGTTCATAATTTTGGTGATGCTACTTTGAGTACTTTCTTTTTTTTAGGTACAGTTTTTATATAACATATATGTTTTATTTGACTTATAGTTGCATGTCTCTACAAGGTATCTTATTTCACTGTTATAATTATTATTTTTGAATCTGCAATACTATTCCATTAAAGACCACTGTCTCTTTACTTCCCTAGACGAGAGTCTGTTACTAAAACACCAAACGCAATTTTATATTTTAAGAACATTTCAAGCATGGGTTGTCTTATGCTAATTCATAATTCAGACATAATATTGGCCTTAATTTTAGAGCCACTGAAATTTCCAGCTAGAGATAAGTTGTGATATGAAATGACAGTGTGAATTTTCTTCCTATCATTTAGGAATGCAGTATCTTTTCTCTTTCTAGTACTAAAAATATGCAATTATGTGCATTTGAAAAGAATCTGAACAAATAGAAATTAATCTTTTTATTTTAAATATCCTAAAATTAGGTCATAAGTGTGGTTATGAATTCTGATTCTGAAATAGAAGAAATTGCCCGAGGATGTTAATGTAATTACTACTTCTAACTCTAGGTAGTGTTTCCCCAACACACCATACATGTCTTTTTCTGTTCTTGAGAATAAAAGTAATTTTAAAAACAAAATTTAATAATCGCATCACTAAATTTAATAAAATGCACCACCAGGAAAGTACTAAAACTCTGTAATATGGAAATGATTCTACAAGATAAGTGGGCAATATAAATTTATATTGCAAAAGACACCTGGGTTAGCTGAAGTTCGGAAGCTTGTCTTGTAGCTAGAGAGTAGGTACATTTCTGAAATTGGTTTATGTTTCTCCATATGAAAGTCAGAGGAAAGTTCTGAGGTTTTCACATCTTTCACTAAGATACAAATTAAAAGCAATAATCCTGTAAAGGATTTCTCAAGAGAGGTAATAGGGTTATGTGGTTAGAAGTAACGGGTTTCATCATCTGTTAGGCCTCTTCCTTTCAGGGTAGTCATGGTTACAACCTGACCATGGCTTCACACCACACGAATCAGGACACTGACTGCTTTCTCAGAGAATTTTGACTATCACTTGGCAGTAAGGAAACAATGCTTAGCATGGCCCCAGTGACTAAATGCAGCATCCTTTCTACACAATCTTTGTTAGACTAACAGTTCCCATGTAGCTGTCAGTAAAATTTCTTATCCTTCCTGTCGCTGTAGCCCAAGTTCAGTCTCATGCTAATTACTCAACACAGCCACAGCATCTCAAATGTACACAAACATTTTCTTCACACCTCTCCTTCTTTTGTCAGAAGGCAGACTGTAGCAGTGACCTGCTGTCTCCTCACATAGTTTAGCAGGGAAAGAGTTGCAATGTGTCTGGAGTCCGCAATGACACAAAGAATGGATGCATTAGACTAACAAACAAATTGCAGCTCATAACTCCACTAAGAGCTAAATGAGGCCTTTATTTTTTTTTAAGACAAAAAGAAGCTCAGGCCCTGCAGCTGCTCCATAAAATATACTAAGAAAAAAATCACCACAATTTGAATAAAAAGGATATGGAACAGACTGATCCATTCACAGTCCTGTTTTGGAATGTGCTGTGTGGATTATGTTAGCAGTGACTGAGAGTAATTCATCTATTCCCTTGGATGGTCAGAAATGGTATTTTTAGTGAAAAGCGTATGAACAGATTTGCTCATCCTAAATGTACCTGTGTTTATAGTAATTCAATTGCATGTAATCATGCCTCAGTGGAGCTGATTATATACTTTGCTAATGTTACATGTAAACTCTTAGCATACATAAGAGGTTTAAAAAATATCCATGGTAACCCAGTGTGCATAGCATTTATTTTCTTAAGGTAATACATTATAAATGAGGAATAAATGACAGTTAATGTATATAGAATAAACAGCAATCTAAAACTTTCATGAATATTTCTAAAGAGTATGTCTTTTTATGTGCAGTAAACATGTGATAAGTTCAAAATATTAAAAATGTTAGTCTTGTTATTTTCTTGAAGTTTAGAAACACTTTGATCACCTTCCACAAAGACTTACATTACTGGATTTAAAGTATTGCACTTGCTCAAACTTTTGTAAACCTTTACAGACAAACTACTCTCAAAATTATTTTTGTTAGGTTAAAGTTCAAAAGAAATTAACAAAGTAAAGGGGAATTTGCCGTCTTAAGATGGTTATGTCAATGAATAATTGCCTCATAAATATAGTTTTCTACAACATAGGTATTAGAGCTCTTATGTGCCTTGGACAAAAATGGCCAAGGAGATATCCCCACACAAGTCATGAACACTAGCCCTTTGTTATCAGAACATGGCACCTGTGCATTATGCAGAGAAGTCAGTTCTTGTCAGTGGGAGATTCCACATTCCATCCCTTTGCTGCTAACACCCTACAGGGTTCAAAAATACACGATAATGTAACTGTAAGGAAATGCAAACTTAATAATATATGTGTTCACCAAATTCTTTACAAATCAATTTATGTAGGTTTAATACATAGTTTCCTCTGGTTCTCTTAGCTAAAATATTTGAAACTTCTTATCATGATCATGTCTACAAAATCCATTGAATATAGCAGAGAATAAAATCAGTTTCCTGGCAAAAATGCAATAAAATTGATCATGGAATTTGATGATTCATTTTATTCACATAATAACGGCTGTAGAATTAATATTGGAATTTCCAAAAATTGATCTCCCCTTAAAATCCACTTTAAACGGAAAAATAATAGTATAGTAGGTTCTCTCTCGCCAACCCCACCACTTATTCAAATCATCTCCAAAATTTGCAGCTAGTTGTTCCTATATTGTTTAGAATGTGCTTTCTCAATTTTTTCACCATTGATACAGTATTTGCTTTCTTTCTTTGAATGATTGCTGCAGCTTTCTATCAATCTTACCTTTCTTCAGAAAGTAATTCACTTATTGGGATAATTTAGAAAAAACATGAAATATTTTTCACTACTCCAAAATGAAACACTTAATATTCTATGTATACATAACATTATTTCACATTTCTTTATTGCATGAACTTTTATTTAGCAAAAAAATTGCATGAACTTTTATTTAGCAAAGTCTAATAAATATGTTATTGATACAATATTGTAACAGTTTCTACAATCTCTACAACATTTATTATGTTTTACATTCTTTCAGGAGGCATTTATTGAAAATTTACTTGGGTTCATTTCCAGATATTTTCTTTTGTGGTCATTTGTGCTCTATATAAATTTCAGTGCTATGATAACTCAAAAAGCTTACTTTTAGGATTTATTTCTAAATGTCCCCTTAAAGCCTCATGGGGCTTTTACTCATCAGTGGATGGGTCTTCTGTTGAATTTACAACTAAAGTGAAACCACAAAGAGGCAAGAGAGTCAGCGAGGAAGTGGTCTGTAACAGTGGATCTCCTCCTTCCACAACCCTTTGAAACCAGGAGCAGTTCTCCTCCGCCCTCTCCCTGCCTGGGAGCTAGCCTCTCCATATTGTAGCCTAAATACACTCTTCCTTGTTTAATCTGTGGACATTGGCTGTTCTGTGTCAGTGATCAAAAAGCAACTAAGATTTCGGTACCAGGAGTGGGTCTAGAGAAGTAGAATTGTAAGGATAATTGTGGTTGAAAGGCACAAATCTATACTAAATCTCATGGCTAGAGTTGGACATTTACTCGTGAATTGCGTCTGTTCTGGACTATAAGCTTTGGAAGCTAGGAATTGTATCATACTCATTCCTCAGTCAAGAATAATATCTTGCATATAGCAATATTATATTTTTAATATTCAATGTGAGTCAAGATTTTTTTTCTGTTAGCTGTGACAGCCAGCCTGAAAATACATTTTCAGCAAAGATAACATCAGTAGAACTAGTGTATGTAGTTCTAAATCCTTGTGGATATTTACCTATATTTTAATAGTTATTAATAGGTTAAAATATACCTATATTTTAATAGGTTAGCAGATTAGCTTTGCATTGCTGTGACAGAATTCCTGAGGGCTATCAATTTAAAGGAGGAAAACCTTATTTTGGTTCAGAACATTAGAAGTCACTTGGCATTGTTGCTTCTGATCTGTAGTAAAGCAGGAAATAATGGACAGCAGCAGGTGCTCACTTCTGGGAACTGAGAAGTAAGGAGCAAAAGTGGAAGGTGGCCTGAAACCAGACGTAACTTTAGAGTTCACAACCCGGTGACCTACACTGTCAGTACTTTGCCACCGTCCAAATTTCCACCACTTCCCAATAGTCAATTAAGCTATGAGTCCATGAAGGAGTTAATCCATTGATAATCTCAGACACTTCATAGTCCAATCCCTTTTCCAGGGCTTCATTTGTGAATACTGCTCCAAGAGGGATAAGTCTTTCAATATATGAGATTTTGGGAAATATTTCAGATTTAAAATATAACATAAATATAACATAAAAGGTAACGTTTGTTGAAAGCATACAAGATTTGAGGCACTACTATAAATATGTTAACTTATTTGAGAGATCGTAAGTCCTGGATGCTTTGAGTAGCGCTCTAATTATCTTGATTTCATAGATGTACTAACTGAGGCACAGAGAATTCAATAACTTAACCAAAATTCCCATGGATAATTCATAGCAGAGCCAGGACTCAAACAAGAGCAACCTAGTCACACTCTAATGTGCTTTTGTTACCTCTTTTTATGACTTCTCCACTGGGTCTAATCACACTGGTACCATATTTTGTCTAAAGAACACTATCAACAGGCATTTTTTCCAGTCTCACCTAATCCAAAATTGACATATGACACATATAAGAAGATGTAATCTTTCTCGAAATATGCTTTCTCAACTGTATCTTTAAGTTCATACTAGCAAACACTGGTGGTTAACAACATTTTCAATGTTTTCTTTAATTTTCTTTCTTGAAGAAGGTACTATGAAACAAGATTTTTGTATTAATATCAGTTTACACAGGTAGTTGATATATTAAAAATTTTAAGTCTTTAGAATTTAACTTTTAATAAACTAAATTTGGCTCATAAAAAGGAGTATAGCTGATTTGTTACCTTAGAGAAATATCCTACACTTCAAAACAATATTGCATTTCTCAAATGCTATGCTATATTGATCCTCTTTGCATCTGAGTGTCATGATATTTTTAGAGCCTCAAATAATTTTTAGCTCTTATGAGTGTAAGGAACTAAGCTTGAAGCTGGATAGAACCAGCTCTATTTTGCCATGGGTTATGAAACTTATTATTTTGATCTTTTATCACAATATAAAAACCACAGAGGGATTATTGAGCACTTGAAAATTGGTGGCCATAAAAACATTAAGCATGAAAATAGAGTTGCAGTAAAAGTAAAACCTTCATTTTAGATATGCAATAATATTTAAATGAGTAATTTTAGGTAGTCATAATACATAACAACAGAGCTCAACTGAGAACAAGAAAAGAGCAGGAAGAGCACTTTGTCTACTGAAAAACCATCGTTTGAATAAGTTTACAATTGGATGCTGCTACATAAGACATTAGGCAATTGAGGCAAAACTAAAGTAATAATGGTCATATTCTGAGGTTTCTTGTAAAAATTACTTTAAATACTGCAGAAGTTAGAAGTAATATTTTGATAATAGTTTCTTTCTTTTTCTCCAGTATTATCGGTAATCTAAATCTCCCACTTAATCATTTAAAGACATAAAAATATATGCAATTTCTTAAAGAAAAAGTATTATTTATAATATGGAGCTTAATAAAAGAGTAAATAAAAGTTACAGTCAACTCAGGGTGACTCAGCAGAATCGAGAAATGAGCAGCATGGCTAGTGGTAGTTTTCGTTGTGCTGAGTCACCCTGAGTTGTGCTCCATGTTTCTCTTGGCGCCAGCATTTTTACACTGGTCTCTCAAGTCCAAGGGGTCCCTCTAGTCAGTGCACATGTGTGTGGAAAGACAACCAGGAAAAAGTTCTTAACATACTATATGTCCATATTTCTTGACACTAGCTCTTCCAAATCCCATATTTATTTGTTCTTTGTTAGTCTTTTTAAGGACTATTTGGGAAATAGTATCTCTATTTATACTACTGATGCTATATTTTCGGTGCTAATCTAAAATGTAATATGGAATTTACATTAAAGCTTTAAGATGTAAAATATTTATGAATGAGTAGATTTTATAACTGATGAAAAATTTGAGGGAATAATTCTAGGAACATTATACAACTATATTTTTACTTTGTACAGAAAGGTCCTTAAATGAGTCTACGTTATGGAAATCATTATACTAAAAGTTGTAATAGAGGCAAGACACTAACCATAGGGTTCAAAATAGAGATAAATGTGATGTAAAGTTGAAAGAATAATTTTTATAATAAACAGAAAGAGATTGATCCTAGCACCAAAAGTGTCAAATAATGCTGATCTTTGTTCACCATGTTTATATGGACTTTGAACAGTTTTTAAAACAATGGTACAATAAACAAAATAAAAAAAGAAACTGGATCACGAACAGGCTTTACAAGAAGAAAACAAGTGAAAAGCAGAGAATGGAACTGAAGCCACTATGCTGAAGAATTCTGGCTTTAGGTAGCCTCAAGTTTGACTCCTGTGGGGAGAGGAAATACCTATGCTTAAGGTAATATAACAGGTGAATAGCAGGTCTACTCCTGCAGTCAGGTGTTACAAATGTTGTTTCTAGGTTTTAGTAGAATATTGTGAAAGAACAAAAAAGGAGAAAGAGAGAGAGAGAGAGGAGAAGTAGGAAAACGGGATGGTAGGGAGGGAGAGGGGAAGGGAAAGGGAAGCAAAGGAGAAAGAAAAAGAAAAGAACAGGGAAGGGAAGAAAAGAAATGCTCAGTCCTGTTGCTAATTCTACGGCTGCTTTACCACCCTAGTCAGAAAGACACATGTGTGATTGTGATGTGGAAGCTAGATGTGCAGTGTCACTGAGCGCACTGCAGAGAGTAAATCACAGACAGATTCAAGACAGTTAGGGGAAGCAACGAAGAGGTTAACGGTGAGGGAGGCTACTGCTAATCACAAAGAGATGATAATGGAGGGAAGAATAAAAGAGACTCCCTCTTCAAAATAGACTCCAAACCAACAATCCAAAGCATATACATTGCTAAAAAGACAAGAAATTGACAATAAAGACCCAAATTTTATTACATAAAAATCTTATAGGCTTTTGTGATTAAGACATGTTCAACTGAAAGTATATGTTTTAGGTTATGTATGCCACAAATCAGACTAGAAAATGATATGTATGAAGGCATTTTACTAAGGATTACACTGAGGAGAAACAGAGGTAAAAAAAGGATTGAGTAGAGAGACAAGGTGAAATGTGATCAAGTCACAGAAAAGAACTTAGTCAAACCTAGTTGGAGGTGATATATTATATGACAGTTGTTCTAAATTAAGGTAAAGTGTACAAATGCGTTAGCTCCATGTTAAACCACAACTGGAACCAGAACGTCCTTAGCACATTATCATAACTTTAAGTCACTTTGGTTAAGGAGAATTTGGAGCAGCTTCTGATAGTGAGAGGTCAACAGTCAGCGTGAACAAGAGTAGGATAATGAATTTCTCAGACCTCAAAGGGAGATGAGTATACAGTAGAGGTAATACCCCTCTACTGGAAAAATGCCTTGAAAGGCACGATTGTTCTTATTTACTAGGAAAACTAAGAAGGTTACAAAGGTGATCTACAGCCAATCTCAGAACTACACCAACTCCTTGTGCCATTTCTCTCTCTGCTACTCTTCCCAGATCTTCACCATCAGCACATTCTGCTGATCTACACAGCTTACATGGGGTCATATTCAGAGCAAGACTCCGAGGGCTCTGAGAACCAATCACCCTGCCCTGTGTACGCTATTACTTTTACACTTGTCCATTTACTAGATTTTATCAAGGAAAACTGAGAGACACCAGTGTGAATCACACACATGCTGTAGACACTCTTCCCTCCCTCCATATGGATCACAATTCTATTAACTGTTGAGAATCTGATCAATTTTCTGTAAGAGTTGTGAGTTCCTAATTCCTCTTGGTCTTTTGGCATGAACACTCCAAAACCTGTACTGCAGAACTTGCTTAAAGTATAATTACCGCACTTATTTATAGCACATGATAAAGTGTTTTTGGTCTGTCCATATTTGTGACTTTTTTAGATCAAGATATAGTTATTAATGTTCCATATTCAAAGCCTCACTCTGTATAAGCATTTATTAATTCTTTGAATAATCTACGGGGTGTTTTTGATTGTTTGTTTGTTTGCTATTTTTTTGGGTTGTTTTGTTTTGTTTTGTTGATACCAGAGATTGAACTCACAATCTCGCACTTGCCAGACAGGCACTTATGCCAGCCCTAATCTATGGTTTTGGGCTTTAGAATCTTTCTTTTGCTCCAGAAACCTAGCAGCCTGCATAGTGATCCTACCACTAGAAGAATAAATTGCATGTTTGAAATAAACTCCGCATGACAAATTTGCCTTAAATTCTACATGGCTTCTTTTTCCATAAGGATTTCTCTGGTACCGCAAGATTGGTCAGGTATTTTTGTTTATTTGTTTGTTTTTGTTTTGTTTTGTTTTGTTTTTTACAGGAGATTCAGGGTCCCTTTCAATGAAGTCTACAGTTGCTTCAGAGAGTTTTCTTGTTTTCAACCCTGGTTGCACTCCAAGTAACTCAAGAGTTCTAAAGAGGGATTCCTACTTTAAAATATATAGCCTCCAGGGTATGCAAAGGCCTGTATCTCCTCCAAGCAATAGTACCTATGGGAAAAAGAATTTATTTACTTCTAATGCAGATTACTTGGTAATTTAAAAAACACTAATTCTTAACAATTTAACTGATATCGGATTTCTAAATCTTATAGGGATTATCAAAACCACTCTGAGTTTCAAATAGAAGAACTACTTCTTAAATTAAGCACACAGTAACATACTAATTACAGAAGAGTAATGATAAAGAAATAATTTTCAGTGCTCCCAAAGGAAAAATATATATTGTTGGTATATAAGTAGCATGAAAATAAAAGCACGGCGGCCCCACCCAGTCCCCCAGGATGAGCCAGGAGCCAGTATCCTGCAGGTGAGGTGGCACGCCCGGTCCTCCCTCGCACTGACCTCAGATGCCCCTGTGTGTGACTGAGAAGACAGGCTCTGCCTTCTCCTCACCATAGACTTCTGTGCCTTGCGCATTCTGTGACATTACCGCTGCATTCCTTGATGGGAGGTTAGGTTTGTGAGTGCAGCTTTTAGAGGGGGCAAATTCAGAAGAGATGGAGGTTAATCCAGAGGTGTGCTTGTTGCTTATATCCAGCAGGAACTTGGGTCTGATGTACTATAAGTCCCTTTCTGAGTTACCTTAGTGTCTGCACTGCAATCAGAGATTTCTTTACCCTGGTCCATGACTGTGTCTTTGGGTTTGTTAGTATCCAACTTATATTTGATGCTATTATTGTCACTGACTTTACTACTATAGCCAAAGGGGCATAGTTATTGTCTGTCTGCATGCCAACATCTGGATAGTCCAGGGCTCACAAACAATACTGTGGTATTTCCTGAAGATCAGGGCAGTGGGATGCAGAGGCTGCAAATCCTAACACAGAAAGAAAATAAATAATACGCAAGCTAGAGAAGACATCAGTAAACACTAGCAGAGTTAAAGAAAGAGATGCAAAACATAAACATCCAACACAGGAAAGAATAAATGTCTATAAAAAGTTCCCAAACTGAAATCCAGGACATTAAAGATATGACTGACAGTATCAGCATCAGAAGCAACCCACATGAGGACAGAGTTATATCTAAGACAGGCTTGTAGTTAGTGATCAATTAATAGAAGACACCTTAAAATTAGAAAGAGAACATGAAAAACTGGTCGCACATCTGCTAGATGACTTACATAAGACCAGGACAAGTGTAATTGGAATTAACAAAAAGATCAAAAGAGTAAATGAAGGGCATAAATAAACCTATTTACAGAAGTAATAACAGAAAGTTTCCAGACATGGAAACAAATTAACATGCAGATAAATGAAGCATACTAAACTCTAATAGTTACGATTGGGAAAAAAACACACTCTCTGTCACCTAATATTTAAAATACCGGAAAGCCAACATAAGAACAGATTTTTTTTAGACAGGTTCTCACTATTTGGCTGATCTGGAATTCACAGCAATCTTCCTCTCTCAGCCTCCCAAGTGCTGAGATTACAGGGATATGATACCATGGTCATCTAGGAACGGAATATTGAAAACTGCTAGATAAAAGCAGTGAATCACCTATAAAGAAAAACTCATCAGAAGTACAACAGACTTCTCAACACAAATCTTAACGGTAAGGAGATCTTGGAATGAAGTGTTTCAAGCCCCAGAATAAAATAACTTTCAAACAAGAGTCATTACAGTAGCCATTGTTGATTTTCCTATTGTCTGGTTTTGAAGGCCTATAATTCTTTCATTATTCTGTTTTGATCAGTTTTAGGCTATTTTGTTTTGTATGAATTCATTCAGTGTGAAGATATAGACAATTATTTAGAAGAAAACAAGAGACATTATAGTAGCCACTGTTGATCTCCTATTGTCTTGATTTAAAATCCTGTGTCACATTGTTTTCTTCTGTTTTGTTATGTTTTGTTTTACCTTCTTTAAAATAAAAAAAAGAAAATAACTTTCAATCTATACTGATATATCCTGCAAAATTATCTTTCAAAATTTATGGAGAATAAAAACTCTAATGAAAAAGAGCACCTAAATGGATTCATAACCACTTAACCAACATTCTAAAACATTCTCCAGGAAATGATAGAAATAAGCTATGAAGTTAATGATGTCAGATGGTCCAAAAGAATAAATGCCTCAGATAGAGCTAAACATTAAGTAGAAAGGAAAGAAATCAAAACCACAAGAAGTAAATAATGCAGTAACATGAGTAGTCAATACATATCAGTTCTAACTATCCATGTGAATGGACTTGATTCATCAATCAAAACACACAGATTAGCAGAATGAATCATGAAACAAAATCTAACTGCACGGGGCCAGAGATTTAGCTCAGCAGCACAAGAACCTACCTGGCAAATGCAAGGTCATGCACTCAATCCCCTGTGCCACACACACACACACACACACACACACGTCTATGTTGTATACAAGAAACACATCTAACACTAAAAGAAATTAATACACTAAAACCAAAGGATGAAAAACAACATTATATGCAGTAAAACACAAAAATAAACCGGAGTAGCTATTCTGTTCTCAAACTGGACTTTAACATGTTCAGGACACAGCTGTCATTATATCCCTTACTGCCAGGTAATTCTGATTTGAATGAGAAAATCTGATGTTATGTAACTAAACTGTGTATGCTCTTTTGTTAATATAAGGGATACAACAAAAGCAGTCATTGTTATTTCATGGCTAGATCATTATTAAGCTCAGTGATTAATTTCTGTTTCATAATTCTTTCATTGTTCTTTGGTAGTTCTCATTTTTATTTGAGATTTTTGTTTGTAAAGTAAAAAATAATTTTAGATACATAGATGTATATCATAACTTATTAATTTTATGAGAATTTTAATTTTGTAGATTTTTTTCTCTTGGAATATCAAACACAGAAAATGAATTATTCATCAGATGAATCTGTTTTGTATCTCATTAGAGGAAAATGCTATAACCAATCTATTACACTTCAGATGAAGATGAACTAAGTTAGATGAATGTAATCTTATGACCGATATGTTCAGTGAATACAGTGTGGATTTGGATATGTAGGCAGAAGAGCAAGAGAAAGAATGGCAGTCAGTAATAGAAAGAAACGTATTAGAACATCAGTACATGGATCTTTGAAACATGAAAATTCTATTAAGAAATATTAATTACTGTGATCTTTTTGCTCTGTATACAATGTTTGTCTCTGTTCATATACTTGAAATTATAGTTACAGACACAAATAGGTATTCCTTACAATGTGGCTTCGTACAAAGTATCAGCAATGATCCTGGGAATCTTCTACAATTAGTGAAATGAAAATTTTATACCCATACTATTAATTATGATGCTACTGCTATTACTGAATATTAGATTGTATTGGTCTAAAACTAACATTTATCATTATACAAATACAAAGAAGTCCATGCAACACGTTTGTTTTTTCGGACATTTCAAACTGCTTCCATTTGTCCGACAACACCACGTGCAGAAAAAAGGACCCCCTATAAATATAGAAAAAATCATAGAAGAAATGTTAGTATATTCAAGAATGCAGTAAAACTTGGAAAGGGTGTAGTGACAGATGGAAGTAACTTTTATGTCCAGCACTTCTGCATTTGCCTAATACATCAAAAGAAAATGACACACATATGACATCAAATTATATTCTCCTAAAAGTTACACCTGTAGTTTACATGTCTACTCTGGAAAAAGTGCAAGCCCTTCAGTACATTAATATTATTATAATGTTGTTTAAAATTCATGAATGCCTCATTATTTGAACACTTTTCATTATATATAGTAGGTAGTTTTTATTAGAATATACCCAGACACAGAAACGAATTTTTGCAACCCAGTACAGACAAATCAAAAAGTTTTCCTAGTACAAGCAAAGAGAAAGCAAAAATGCAATGAAATTACAAACTTTGAAAATCATCCTAGTGTTAAATTTGTTAAATGGACTGATAAAAGAACCATTTTTATGTTAATGACTTGTAAATATATATGTACTTTGATCAAAGGAAAACCTGAAAAATAAAACCTGATCTTGATTTTGATTACAATAATTTAAATAAAGGTGTTGATTTTTCTGATCAAAGGTCATCATATTATAATGTTAAGTACCATGAAAACATTAAGATGGTACAAAAATTGCAATATAGGTAATTCATGGTACCTTCCTTGTAAATGCACATAATATACATCAGCAATGGAATTCTCACAAGACATCCCTGTTAAAATCTGGAGAACTAATTATTGATAAACTATTAACCCATGAAGAAATGCCATGGGCACAAATTTCTTTTTTTTAAAAGTTCGTTTTATAGATGCTTCTGGAACTCTTGAGCAGCGCTAAGAGCAAAGTTTGTATCTTGAATGCCCATATCAGAAGAACAACCTAATGATGCAGAAATGATGCACAGCTGAGCAGAAATCAATTAAACAGAGACTAAAAACCAATCTTTTTTCTGAAATAATAAAATAGAAAAACTCTTAACCAATCTTATCAAAAGGGGGGATTAATGCAGTTAAAAATGCAAAAAGTAAATTTACAGTACCAAAATCCAGAAAATTATTAGGAACTGATTCAAAAATCCATATGCCAAAACCTAAGAAACTCAGCAGACATGAAGAGATTCCTAGACACATATGAGTTTCCAAAATTGAACCAAGAAGATATAAAAATCTTGAATAATCCAACAATAGGCAATAAAATTGAAGCAATAATAATAAAAAAAATCTTACAACTAAGAAAAGCCTGATGAACTTCCTGCCAAATTCTACAAGAATTTCAGGAAAAAGCTAACACCAATCCTCTTCAAACTCTTTAATGAAATTGAGAGGGGCCGAGTACTCTCAAAATATTCAAAGAGTCCAGCCCTGTTCTGACCTCAAAATAGGACAACGATCCAATCAAAACACACAGTCACAGGAAATCTCACTAAAGAATGTGGGTGCAGAAATTCTCAAAAGATCCTGGTAAATATAAAGTAACAAATTATCGAGGATCATTCACCATGTCCACATAGGCTTCATCTTAGAGATACAAGGATGCCCCAATATATGCAAATCAATAAATTTAATTCATCACATCAACAGAAGCAAGAACAAAAATCACATAATCATCTCAACAGATATAGAAAAGGCCTTTGAGAAAATCTCATTCATTCATGGTAAAAACCCTGAAGATAAAATGAAGAAAGACTTTATTTCCATACCATTGATGGCATTTATGACCAACCTACTGTTAACATCACATTAAAAAGGAAAGACAGCCTCTTTACTAGATGGTGCCAGGAAAGAGCGTGTATCTATATGTAAAAGATTGAATCTAGAGCCATATATTTCATGTACTAAACTAAAAACAGAGGGCCAGAGATAGAGCTCAGAGGCACAGTGCCTGCCTGGCAAGAATGAGGCCCTGAGTTTAGTTTCTGATACCAAAAAATAAATAAGTGAAATAAAAATAAATAAAAATGGATAGAGGTTCTAAATCTTAGAACAAAAACAATCTGCTGAAGGTAAAACTCTTGAAGATACAGGCATAGGCAAGGACTTTCTGTACGGAGAAAGAGACAACCTTTGTAAGCTACTCTTCGAACAAAGAATCAGCATCTAGAAGATATAAAAACTCAGACCAAATTGGAACCCCAATATAAGACTCCCTTTAAATATTGAAGTCTGCATATTTCAGTGGTGCATACATACCCATGTTTACAGTAGCACAATTTATAGTACCTAAGTCTCAGTAACTAAATCTTCTTATATTAAACAGCAGATGTGGATAAAGAAAACACAAACACTCAAGTACTACTCTGCTATTAAAAAAATAAATTTGAGTCATTCATAGACAAATGGATGCACCCTGAGGACATAATGTTAAGTGCTATATAGCGTGCTCAATGTATATGTATGAGAGAGAGAGAGAGAGAGACAGAGAGAGAGAGTGCAAAATGGAAGAAAGACAAGTAAGAAAGTGGGTAGTCTTTCAAACAGTTCCTTAAATAATCTATTCCATCCTGGCAAAAATATTTAAAGATATATGCTAATTTGTTTCATTTATACCACTAGTTTGTTTTTGTACATGGAAAGAAAGCTTTGTTCTTTCATTTGTTTCTTATTTTTAAGGAAAGTTTTTAAATTATTTTACAACTTGCATTCTAAGGAATGTTTGGCCAGTCTTTCAAGATCATGATACATGATATATTAAAAAGCAAAACCCATAATAAAGCTTCTGAGGTTCATTGCAGCTATCCAGCGTTAACTGAAGTTTTAAATCTCATTTAATTTTTGATGCTTTAAATGGAGCTTACTAATGTGAAGCATGTTTGAGAAAAGAAGCAGAAAAAATGGTTATATAAAGTAATGATAAAACTACTTAGAAATGATTTACTGACTACTTCTCCAGTTACATTGCTGTTTATGGAAAAAATTGTAATCTCTGTCTTATAGCTCCTCTTTATATTAAAGAAAATATATCAAAAATTAAAGACAGGCCAAAACATCGTTGAAAGCAGTACGATGGATTTCATTTATAATAATGAAGTTGGGGAAAGAGATTGCACTGTAAACTGAGCTCAACTCTGATGAAAAAGGATAAAGTTTTAAAAGAGAAAACAGAGAGAGTAGAAGGAAATGATGGTAATTAAAAAAAGAAAGAACAAAGAGATGCAGGAAGGAAATGGACACATGAAAAGTTAAATTAAAATTTTGAGCAGAAAATTATTGCAAATAATTGGCAAAGTTGGGTAGGATTATAAATTTTAGCAGCCTGCAACACTAGGCTTCCTTGAATAAAATCTCAATCGATGCACCAAGTTACATTTAGGAGCATAGGTTACTCAGTAAAAGCAGAAACCAGGCTAATGTTAGTTAGGTCAAGTCTCTTAGCATAGTATTTGAAGAAGTCTTTTGTGTTACGTGAAAGTTAACTATTTCTGATAATAATTGACAGAAAGATTTCTCCTTAACAATAAGTACCAGGAAATGAAAGCATGATGTCTTTCACAATACGCAACACAATTACAAAAGAAAATTTAGACATTCAAAATAATAGAAACATTTAACTTAAAATGAAAAGAAAATTTAATAAAAATGACTCTAGAAGTACCCAGATGTTTCTTTGATGTAAACAGTTGAAGAAATTGTTTGGAAATTGTATTAAAACACCAATTTGTAACCTACTACTAAAAATATAAATATGATCTGCAAGTATATTCAGAAGAAGATATTTAAACAAATTTGAATTAAAAATTGATTAATACTAAAAACTTTTGAAGGGCAATAAAAAATAGGATGGTATGAAACATATTAGAAGAAACATTAGCCAAATGATACCAGATTTGATCAAGCCATCAGCAGCCACACCCAGGATGTGTCACAGACATAAAGGAAGGCATATTAAGAAGAAGCACGTACCCAGGAAGTGTTTATTCATAATCCTACAAACCAGAACAAAAAAGAATATCTTCATTAATCCAAAAAGAAGACATTTTACCCAGAAGAAGCACAAAATGAATGATAAATTATATCTTATTAAAAACAAGGTCAAAAAACAAGGGCAAATATAATTAAAGTGTAGAATAAAACATTACACTCTAAGTACTCTCAATCCATCAAAACTATCTTTTAAAATTCAGACAAAATAAAGACAAAATCAACTTATGATGCTCAAGAGAGCATCGCCATGATCATAATGCTCAGAAGCCAAATATTACATTTTAAAAAATGCTAATGCATGTCTTTGTCTTTCTGGAGGAGAAAAATTTTATCCCATGGAAACTGAGATTAGGAAGAAACAAAGAATTAAAAAATCATGTTGAGCACTTTCCTGTTGCTAGGACAAAATCCTCGACACTTGTAACATAAAGAAGAAGTTCGATTTGGCTCAAAGTTTCAGGGAATTAAGTACAAGTGTGGCTGTCTTCAAGGTGGAAATGCCATGGCAGAAGGGCCTGGTGGAAGAGAATTACTACCTCCTAGAAGGAGACAGAGACAGAGGCCGAGGCCGAGGCAGAGGCAGAGGCAACATAGAGGCAACATTGAAGAAGACAGGAGGGAAAGAGCTACACACATCATCCTTCTCCCCCATTTTTGAATAGAGAGACAATGAAGTGCAGGTCCTGGACCAGAAACCCAGTACAGTAAAACCCAGTTCTCAGCAAAGCCCAGTAATCCCTACACCTGGTCAACAGTTATGAACTGAGTGCTTGAAATTGTTTTAGGCCTTCCCCTAACTATGCTTCTGTTACAGTTTCTCCAATTCTGATGGAAAACAGGAGAGTAGGACTCTTTCCTCTGTGGATATGGATCAAGGCATGAAATCTATTCCCAGTACTTGCCACATACACTGTAATGGGACAAAGAAACTGGAGACCTCTTATACAGGTGCTCTTGGACAAAGCTTCTAGACCACATTCAGCATCAGTCAGAGAGCTGTATTCCTGTTGGACAGGCCTGAGTTCGCCTGCATCCAGATGTGCAAATTTCTGTGATTGTGTGACTTATGTGCAAACCATACTAGCACTGGTCTTGGTGGCCAAGGAACTGCCACCATCATCACCTCCCTGAACACAGGCAGAATAATTATCATCAGGTTCATAGCCACGTATGGAACCGGATTTTCTCTAGCAGCAGGCAAAGACCTGTACCCCAGTGGGACAGATTCTTGTCTCAACCTGCATCACTTCCAGCTGTGGTGATAACCTTGGCATACTCCTAAAATTGTGTAGATCCTGATGGTTATGGGACTGAGTGAGTCAAGACCAAGTTGAGCATCAGCCTAACTGGTTGGGAATCTGTCTTTATCAGAACTAGTGTAACATTTAGCAGCATAGTATGACATAGGATCGCATTCGCTGCAGGCAAGGAGGTTTAGTGACACCAGGTATTGACTTGAAACATAGTGCAGAGCTGGTGAGACTTAACACTAGAAGATGTTGTGAGCCTCCATCTCAAGGTCTGCCTGTGGACAGAATCCCTGCAAGAACTCCAATGCCAGAGGAACACATGTGACCCAAGTCTCTTAGACTTTATACTAGCCATTGTCATCTAGATTCAGCATTAATGGATCTTATGTCCACCTCAGTCATAGAATGCCATAGAAATATGGATATAGTATTATGCTGGACTTGTGGTGTAAGCTAATGATATAACAAAGCTTGGTGGTTACTGTGGACACATAAAGCTCTGAGCCTTTATCATCTATGATCACTACACAGAACCAAATAAATTTCTGCAGTGTCTGACTGCAGGTTGGTACATGTAGTTAAGATATGTGGGGCCAAACATGGACTGAAGAAGACAAATATGGACATAAAATATTCTCCCTATATTTTCTCACTTTCTTTCTAAATAATAAATCATCAAGGTATGAAGAACAATCCTGAGCTTGGGTTCCCAGACAACAAACTAACAGCAGACTCCCAGAAAATTTGGACCCCACTATTATGTATTTGTGCTACTAAGAATGTTATGACAATGTTTTAAGGGCTCAAACTGTTAAATCACATACATAACTTAGCAATTTCACCATAAGATATGTAGCCAAGAAAAATAAAATCCTTCATCCACATGCCAAAAAATGAAAACTTATTAATAAGAGCAATTACACCAACAAAACCAGAATAATATTGTATGCATGGTTCATAAATCATTTTAGCAGGAAACTTAAAATAATCAATGTAAATAATTGTATTAATTATTAAATGATAGGGAATGCAGAAAAAGATGTAAAATTAGATATCAAAAATTCAAAGGTAGAGAAGACTGGAATGCACCTGAAGACATTTCCTCTAAGTATATTTTCTTTTATTCCTTGTTTCTGTTCTTACCCTTAGAATAATATTGTTACCATCATTTCAAAACAGCTTATACTTTTAACAAATATTTTTGTAAATCTCACGATAACCCCAATGTAAAAATATATAATACAAAAGCCAAAAATTATAAAGAATCAAAGCACACTACTCACTTAGCCACCAAGTAAGACTGCAAAACACACAGAAAGAGGAAAACAAAAAAAGAAAAGTAATCAAACTAGATAGTAAGTTGCATCATGGCTATAGTAAAATCTTATCTAGGAATAATTCCTTTAGTTAATGGATTAACTTTCTAATAAAAAGACATAGAGTAAATGCTTTTAAAAAAATAGGACTCAACAAGACGTTGCTTATAGAAAGGCTCAGTATTAAGGAGTAATATAGAATAAATAGTGCTATGGTTTGTGTCTGGATGTCCCCCAAAGAGTCATGCAGTCGTGGAGGTGGCCTCTAGAGTTTGTGAATGACTCATTATCCAATGCTGGGAATGATTTGTGTGAGTGCCACACCCAAGTAGATGTGACCTACATACAAAGAAAGGAACAGAAAGAGTCTTCTTTACTTGCTCCTCCCCTTTTAGTCTTGTTGCTTGTGTTGTTTTACACCACCATGAACTGTCATCCTCTGCTATGTGCCACTCTGCTTTGGAGTTAGTTGATTATGGGCTGAAACCTTCACAAACTCTGAGCTAAATAAACATATCCTTCTTTCACTTTGGGTGCAAAGTATTTTGTCCTAGCAATGAGAGAAAAGTAACTAACAGAAATAGGAAATCCAAATTTAAAAAGTCAAGAAAAAATAATAGTAGCCCTTCTAAAGTTAGATAAAACAGATTTTTAAACTGAAATTGGTAAAAAGAGGCAGAGGTTATATAATACTTATGATGTTAATGCAGCAATAAGAAGTACTAATTCTAAACATATGTGCAAAGAATGTTGAAAGACCCAATTATACAAAGAAAACATTAATAGAACTTAAAGTAGATTTGTTTTCTAGTACAACAATAGGGAGAGTCTTTAATACTCTTACCAGACAGAAACAAATGAGACAATTAAATAGCACACTAGATCAGATAAACCTCATTGTTGGATACAAGACATTCCATCCAATGGTTGGATGAAATTTTTCTCATTATCACACAGAATAGTCTGCACAATATGTCATACAGGCCATGAGAAGATCTCAATGTGTTTTTAAAAACTGAGAGAGTATCAAGCATCTTTCTCGATTACTATGCAATGAAGCAAGAAATTGCTAACAAGAAAATTGGAAACTGGGAAAATGCATGAAAATCAAACAACTTAATTTGAACAATAAATGTATCAAGGAAGAAATTAAGAATTTAATTTATAGATATCTGGAAGCAAATGAAAATAGAGCTTAAACATACCCAATACTATTAAAGACATCAAAAATCTTAGAGGGAAGTTTATAGAAAACAATGCCTACATCAAAAAGTAAAAATTCTCAAGCAATTTATCAATGCTTTCCAAGAATTAGTCAGAAAAAAATAAACCCAAAAATAAGAGATTAAAAATAAAATTAGAGAAGAATTAAATGAAATGAAGTTTTAAAAAATATAAAATTTCACTGAATATATAAACCTCAACAAATGAAATCCATCATTTCAACAGAATAAAAGACAAAATCTATTTGCTTATCTGAGTAAATATAAAAAAGCATTTGATATAATTCAGTATCTCTTCATGAGAAAAATTCAGAGAAGAACATGCATGAGGAGTATTCCTTAACATAGTAAATTCCTTTTTTTTAATAAGTCAGCATCTAAAACCTTATCAAATGGGAAAATCAGAAAGACTTCCTTGTAAGAGCTGGAACAAGAACAAGATGCCTACTTTATTTTCATTCAGTGTGATACTAATCATACTAATCAGATAAGATTAAAAAACACTTTCATTTTAAATTGCAAAAAAATTAAATTTATTTGTATTTGCAAATAAAGTTATCTAGTGCATGCAAAATGCCAAAAGACTCCTCTAGAAAAGGTAATAGAACTAATCAGTGAATCCAGCAAATTTGTAGGATACAAGTCAATGAACAAAACTAGTACCATTACTATACACCAATATATATTACATGACACAGAATTAATTGCATTTGTAATAGCTACAAAACTTAATAAAACATTATGAATAAACTGAGTCAAAAAAGATGAGTATCTCTGCAATAAGATTTGTAAAAGTTTAATAAATACATTGAAGAGGGAACAAAAATCTAGAAAGTCATATGGTGTTTAAATGTCTATACTGCCCCAAAATGATTGACAACCTCAAGGCAATTCCTATCAAAATACCAATGACAATCTTCACAGAACTATAGAATGTCATAAAGTGTATAAAAGAAATGAAAACAACAGCAAAAGGAACATTTTCAAAGTAATTTTGAACAAAACAAAGCAGCAAGCATGCTCCCTGAGTTCAAAACATACTACAAGGCAACAGTAATCAAGACCTAGTATAGCCAGAGAAACAGGCACAGAACACTGTAACAAAATAGTTCCTAAAGGTAAACCCACAGTGCTAAACTAATTGATTTTCAACAAATGTGCTAAGACAACACATTTCAAGAAAGAACAGTCTTTTCAAGGTTTTGTTAAAGAGATTGCTTATACAGATAAAAGAGTGTTGGGCAAATTGAATATCCACATGCAGAAGAATGAAACCAGAACCCTTTCCTTTGCCAGTTAAAAAAATAAAGCATACTAAAGAGTTTTATATAAGGCCCAGAATTCTGAAGTTACTATCAAAAAAAGAGGAGAAATGTTTTAAGACATTAAATGGTGAGCAATCCCCAAAAGCACAAGAATTAAAGTAAAAATATAAAAACAGGATTACATCAACCATAAAGCTTCTACACAGCAAAGGAAATATTCAGTAGAGTAAGGTAATGTCTCAACAATGTACAGATGGGAGAGAAAGTTTGCATTGTATACATATGACAAGGTCTTGATACCCAAAGTGAACAAAGAACTCAAACGTACAATAACAAAACATGCAATTCAATTATAAAAGAGTAATAGATATAAATAAATATTTCTCAAAAGAATGCATACAAGTAACTAACAAGGATATGAAAAATACACAACATAGTTATCAGAGAAATGTGAATCAAAACTACAATGAGACATTACTTCATCACATAGGAATGGTGTATATATGTATATATGTATATATAAGTGGAAATGGAACTCTTGCACACTTTGATGGCAATGTGTATTAGCACAGCCATCATGGAAAACAATATAGTATTCCCACAAAAATGTTGAAAGTAGAACTACATATGATCCATCTATTCTATAACTGGGTATATATTCAAAGAAATGAAGCTGATTACATCAGAGATACTATGGACTCCCATGTTTGCTGCAGCACTGTTTACAACAGCCAAGCAATCTCAGCAATCTAAATGTTCATCAGCTGATGAATAGATACAGAAAATTGGGTACATATTCACAATGGAATACTATTCACTCATAAAGAGTGAAACCTTGTTATTTCTTACATGTGGAACTGGAGATCATTACATTAAGAGAAAAAGAGACATAAGAATCATAAGTACTACGTGCTCTCACTCATGTGTGAAATCTAATAAAGGTAATGTCACAGAGATTGAGAGCAGAATGGTGGCTACCAGAAGCCAAGAACAATGGGGCTTTTGGAGGTATGCTGGCCAAAGCTTACTAAGATATAATTAGATAAGAGAAACAAGTTACAGACACCTTTGAACATTTTGGTGACTCTAGATGACTCTCAAACCTATAGAAAAGGAATTTTGAAGGTTTTCACTGAAAATAAATGATCCAATGATTAAATTAATATTCACCTAATATAAACTCTATGTAATATATGCATGTCTCAAATATTAGTTTTTATCTAATTAATAACAACATAAATAAATATTGAATTAAAACAAAAAATTAACCTAAGGAGGAAAGGATAAAAGAATTACATATTTTTTTCTTACATGTAAAATAAATTATATTTTAAAATGTAGTGTTTTAGTTGAGAAATACATTGTGATCTCTTTAAGAAAAACAACAAGGAAATAGTTACTGCTAAACAGTCAATAGAAGAGACAGATGGAACACTACTTCACAATTTGTAAATGAGTTTAAAAGACAGTAGACAAAGCTAAGCCTTAAAGAATTACATTAAGATGAATAAAACATCCAATTAAGTAACTGAGATTGTCTAACAGGGATGCACAGAAGTGTCATTTCAGATGATCAAAGGTTAATCAACAAATATGTATGCACCTAACTGCAAAGTTATAAAAATATATAGTACAATGATTGACGTAAGTAAATGAGAACTAGAACATTGGAAACAGAACTTGAGATCTTAATAGTTTTCTCTCTATAATTGATAATACAAGTGAAGAAAATAAATGATTAAGGAAGTTTATTAGTTTACTATTGGTGCTCCACCAAATTGCTACAGACTTGGTGGCTTAAAACAACTATTTATTAGGTGCCTTTCTGAAATCCAGTAGGGTGGGAATCTTACATGGTAAAACACAATGTGACCGAAGGGCCCAAACTTCCGAATTGCCTTTGCTGGTTCTGGAGGCAGTTAGCTCTTCTTGGCTCACGGCCACATTACTCCAACTCTTGTCACTCTCATTGCAACTCTCATCACATCAAACCATCTCCTTCTTTAACTTAGTTCTTATAAATCCTGGTTATTATATTTTGCCTACCTGGGTAATCCAAAATAAGTTCAAGTTTTTTTTTATTTAATTACATATGCAAAATCCTTTTTGACATGTAAATCAAAATACCTGTAGGCTTTAGGATTTAGATCATGGAAACATGAAGAAGGTGCACCCCAGAAGAATATTTGAACAATATATTTTCAGTAATTCACATTAAATCAACATAGAATACTTCATTCAGCAACTGCAAAGCACAATTTTCACATTGTTGGATGGGTAATATAGTAGACCATATGATAGGTCAATATATTTAATAGATTCTTTTCAAATCTATCACTTATGGTATATTTTCTGACTTCAATTAAAATAATTAGAAATCAGTAAAAATAATGAATTAAGAAAATTCTCAAATCATTAGAACTCTCTACTCATTTTTAAATTATCAGTAAATAAATGGAGAAATCACAAGTGGACTTTATAAATACTACACCAGATTGATAAGGGATCTTATGTCAAATACATCAAATATAGTTAAAATAATTTGAAAAATCATCAGTAGAGTAATAATAAAAAACCCAGAAAACACAAGTTAACAGTATTGAGAATAAGAAAATGGCCATCAGTCTGGACATCACCTTCACTGGAAGCAAAATAAGGAAAAAACATTGTCTCAGTTCTTTAGGCTTCCATAGAAAAATACAGTAAGTGGCTTATAAACAGAAATCAATGCTGGTTCTGAGAGGGATGGAAGCTTGATACTGAAGCGATGATAGAGTCAATGTCTGCTCAGGACCTGTGTTCTGGTTCATGGATGTTTTCCCTGTCCTCTCACATGGTAGAAAAGGCAGCATAGTTTTCTTAGTAAGTGCACTAATACCATTTATGAGAATTTCCTATGGAGACCTAACCACTTGGAAGGATCATAGTCATTTGGACTATAGTAATTAGGAAAATGCTTAATCAAAATTTTGGCTATTTGGATAAAGGACACAAGACAGTATAGTGTTGGTGTTAAGACAGCACATTCATAATGATACAGAAATGGAGGCACTTACATACAATGGATTTGGGGTGACAACATCAAGGATATTGAATGGGGGGAAATGTAGTGCTTTCAGTAAGTGTTGATGGTCATTCATAGACAGTCTATTCACAGAGGTGATAAGTCATGCAAGTAAAAAAATGCAAATTGTAAAAAGAAATAAACCATTAAATATTGAAAAGCACTCATTTTATAGTGGGAGTAGTTAGAAGAACTACCAATGAAATTATAGATACAGCAACAGTAGCAGAAAAAGGATAACATTCCAGCTTTGTAGGTGAGAATTTATGTGCAGTTTTATAAACTTAGAGTAATATCTAAACTTTCCTGAATCTCACTTCTAACAACTATAAAACTGAGATAAAAACTAGAATTAGATAATGATTATATCACTAAGTAAAGATTTTACTGCAAACCAACAATAAATATCCATAATGGCTGGACATGGTAGCTCACATCTGGGATCCCAGCTTTGCTGCTGAGGCACGAGGATCATCACGGGTTCAGGACCAGCCTGGGCTACATTGTGAGTTCAAGGCCAATCTGCACTACATAATGAAACCCTGTCTCAAAGAAAAAACAAATTAAATTTGAAGTATAATAACCAAGAGCTATGAGAATATTTGCTCTCATGGATTTATAAAAATATATGACAGGCTGGGGATTTAGCTCAGAGGCACAAGCACCTGCCTGGCAAGCACAAGGTCCTGAGTTCAATCCTCCGTATAAATAAATAAATAAATACATACATTATATGACATGTGTTGCCTTTGAGGTGAGTGTCTGATGACGGCCATTTGTCTCTCTCCGCCTGTGATCATGTTCTTCCTAACCCTGAAAAGTGTTCTTATCCCGCCTCCTAAATTTGACTGGCTCTAGACTTGATTAAATAGTTTAATGAGATAGAAGTAACTAATATTCTGAGACCATTTAGGCTCTATTATAGGAAAATGAGCGGTTTCCACCTGAATCCTTTAAAAACACTTGAAAATGAGCAGTTTCCACATGAATCTCTTGAGAACCTGCTTTTAGGTCACTTGTGAGGACCTGACTGCCCCGCCCATAGATGAGCAAGCCCAAAGGGCGTGACCACGAAGGTACTCCGCTGCGCTCCCAGCGGGGCAAGCACTGGCAGCCTTCAGAGCGAGCCACATTCTGCATCCGGTTTAGTCAAATCTTCAGATCTCTCCTGTACCACCTGCCTTCTGCCCCACATCTGCACGAAGGTTTCGGAATGAAAAATCACCTTGTCATTTATTATTAATACAAAGAACCATGAGGAATACTCAAAGATATTGTCTTAACCATTATAATAGGGAGCAATTTGGTGTACAGAAGAATGGTGTCTGAAGAATGTATAGAAGAATGTTTAACATATCACAGAAGATAAAAATTAATTAATTAATGAACAAAAACCTCTATGTCTTTTTCAATCTTGTCACATGTTACAAAAATGTTCATTCTTAAGCCTTGGAAGATGTTTTTTCCTTCAAATTTTCCTAACTTAGAATAAGTTTAAACTTGTAATTGCTATATTGTCATTCTATTGAAGAGTTCTCATTGTTGGCTCCTCCATCAAAAGCTAAGTCCTTCTGTCTTTCTCTGCAAGGTGTACCAGGGGTACACCTAATGTCCCATAGGTGAAGATAATTAAATAATTAAAAAGAAATTAAAAAATACAAATCTGGCTATTGTTGCATCATACTAAATTTCATATAGATAAAGGTGTGTGACAATTAGCTGTAACCTGCATATACATTTTATAGAGTTTCTTTGATATTAATTTTTGATGACAATCAATTTTATTATTTCATTGTTTCTATAAGACAACACACTTCAATTTAAAGACTTCAGTTTCCAATTAAGTAAAATGAAAATACTTTATAGCTGTAAATTAATAGCATATTCATTATTTTAAACATCTGTATATACAACACTATCCTCATACAAGTAGGAATTTGTAAAGATTAGTTTCAACCTTTGTTTCATTAATTTTTTAAAAATTAATTTGATCACATTTAAAATATTCAGAAATGCTTTATACAGTAAGCATACCTACACATAACTTTAATATACGATTGTAAATGATACAGGGAAAAAATTTCAGTTGAAAAAGTCATCTTCAGCTACTTTCAAAAATTTTAAAAGTTCTTTCTCACTTAGTGTCATTAAAGAATGCTTACATTTATTTAATGATAATATTTGGATTTTCTTTTCTAAGTTCTGTTAACTTTTGCAGTTTTCCTTAGAGGATGTCGCCTCCTAGTTCAGCTGCTGCTTTCCGTTCTGTAATCGGCTCCCTGCTTGAACTCTATAGTGTTATTCCAAACACTGTTGTCTTCTTTTTGAAGTGTGTGGCTCATATTACACACAGAACCTTTAGGATGATTTCCTTGTATAGTGGTAAGTTTTTGACATGTGGGTTTGCTGGAGTCCCTTGGCTTTAAATTTGGCTCAGAGCAGATGGTACTGCTAGAGCGAGCAACAACACAGCTTTGGGCTTAAAAATGTTTGTGTACACATGACGTTTTCTTCCCCTCAGGAACAGTATGATTGATGGAACTTTGGAACTAAAAACTGAGAAAAATAGATCCTTCACTATTGGCTATTTGCTGACAAAAAAATTTTCAAAGAAGAATGGGACACAGTTCATTGTTTTAGGGCCAAATAACAGTCCCCTGCCATCTAACGGGACTGCCTCTAAAAATAAAGCTTTAAAACTGCTGAGTTTAATGAAGTTTATAATAATCAAATGAAAATGAAATAATTGTTTAGGCATTAATTTTTTTAGTATTTCTATTCAACAGAAGGAAAGCTAAACCACACTTTCAATCCTGCTTCAGAAATAAAAATAAATGGAAAAATGGGACAAACATTTAAGTTTTGTCCTTTGATACTGAATAACATCTAAGAGAAGTGACTCTCAGCAGGTGACTGATGTAAGAAGAAGTAATTATCCTACCATTGTTTGCAGGACAGTGATGGTTATGATGATAATGTGTGTGTGTTTATGCTAGTAGGTGTCCATGTGTATATCTGTTTCGAAGGTGTAGAGAGGAGCAAGAGAGTCAAGTAAACACTTCCATATGGCATATATCATTTTCTCAAATGAGGTATGATTTAAAAATATGGAGAATAAATTTTTTAAAAAATATATTACAGTAAAACAGATTGCCACTGATCTCCCTTGTACTCAGGGATTTAAAAGGAAAATGATCACATACATGACACAAAATTTATAGTATTATTTATAACAGTCATCCCAGGAGTTAAATGCAAAGAACATGCAGGAAATCCGTCCACACACTAAAGACCTAGAGAGCCCAGGTGAGGGCCTGGAACCTGTGGCAATAACCTGCATGAGTTCAACTGAAAACCTAGCACACATGACAATGCCCACCTGGAGTCCAAATGGAGGCCTAAAGCCCACGACAATGACTCATGCAAGTCTGTTTCACTGATCTGTGCTGGGAAGGCCCAAGGTCCGCAGTGGAAGCCGCAAAGCCTGCGGCAGTAGGATGAAAGATCTGTGCCAGTAAGTTGAAGGTTCTGTACTGGATCCAGGAACCATCCCTAAAATAAGAACGAGGGCTCTCCCAAAAAAGTGCCACAGCCGTCCTCAGCGACAATGAGGTCCTGAGCCCCTCCAATGAGGAGAACAGCCAAATTTATATCAGCAACCCAGCATGACAAGCTTCTCTCCGTGACTGAACAGCACACATCTTCCCCTCTGGAAACAGGAACCAATACTCAAAGTAAGGACCAGAACCTCCCCCTCCCAACACACACACCAAACTGAACCACAGCCATTCTCAGTGACAAGGCCCTGAGCTGCTCTGATGCTAATAGCCCAGCTCTTATCAGGAAGCCAGCATGACAGGCTCCTCCAGGAGAACCAACAGCTCAAAACAGCACCACAGGAGAACCCACAATGCTACTCTTCCTCTCCAGGTCTCTTTTTTATGCTGGCAAATTTCCTCAATTTTGCCATTTACACTCAGCAGCATGCTGATGCAATTCAGCTGGTTTTAAGTTGACCACCAGTTTTTAATACACCACATTCCTCAAAATACTTCCCATTGTTTCAAATGTATTTATCATACCATTCTTGCTACTTCTGAAGAAACACTGGTAGTCTTCTTTCATGGATATGGTTATTTTTCCATATAATTGGAAACAGCTGAAAATGGCAAGACTCTTAGTTTGGGTAGTTTTCTCATTGCTGGTACAAAAATATCCAATGCCCACAAGAAAAAGGAGGAAAGGTTTATTGTAGATCACAGATTGTAGAGATTGTAGTCCATACTCAACTGGCTCCAAGGCAGGTAGTACAGCAGAGGAGCATCACAGAGGAGAAACAGTCCATGGCAGGGCAGGCAGGAGACAAGAAGTGGCAAAACTCAACCACGTTCTTTTCTGTTATCCCATCCAAGTTATAAATCTACTGGTTGGATCACCCACACAGGTGACGAGATTGGCCTGTCCCATTATCTACATGCAGAGCTATGTTAAACAAAGCAGGTGACTATTTTTTACACATCCCAGGTCTAGGCTACTCCTAAACGTCCCACCCATGAGCACAAGAGGGTTTGGCAGATATCTAAACACAACCATAACAATCACCATTCCTAAGGAGTTGGTAATTTTTCTTTAAAATTGAATTTTTTATGTTTCATAATGTTTATTAATAATCAGTTATAACCAACTATATATGTATCCCATCACTTAGGGGAGATAAAAAGCAAGTGTATGGCTTTTACTTAGAGTAAGTAAAGGTGAATGCAATCATTGCATGCTGCAAATATGTGCTAATAAAAATAATAACTAAAGCAATAAATGGGAAATGTTTCTATATAAATTTAAACAAAATGTAAAGATTAGGTGTATGTGACATTACTTGAACTCACTCAACAATTAAAAAATGTTTAAATGTATTAAGAGTTATAGTTTACTTTCAAAGAAGATTTTGGAAAGTAGACAGCTCAGGGAAATTCCAGTAAAGAATTGATTTCAGAATAAACATAAGGCACTGAAAGACAGTAAAATCCCTGTCAGGCAGGGAAATCGGTTAAAGAGAAAATCTTTTAGAACAATAGGAAGTGAAAACATTTTATGATAAAGAAAATAATGTTTTAACAGTGTTTTTTTAAATTGCTGGTTAAGTCTTCATTTCTTATAAAGTAAGTCAATTTTGTCATTTTCTTTTCTTACTAACTTGTTCACTAGGCTTCACATTCATTTATTGAACAGAAGGCTCTAGAATGAGATTTTTAAGTCATTGCTATTAGGTTTTAGCTTCAGTTTTTAAATTACAGAAAAATGTCAGAGCTAGTATTTCTGTCAAGAGATAATGAGACAATGAGTGTGGAATTAACCTGCTAACATAAGAAGAAATTGATGTCCTTTTACCTAAACATATCCTGTTTCATATCAAAATACCATGAATAGTGACAAAAATACCTCTGCCAAACTTTTAAGGTATTTAAGCATTAGATTTTTTCCATCATTTTGCTCATAATATTTTAATAAAAATGTTTTTGTCTCAATGTTTAAAATTTAAAGTGCTGTTGGTCTCATAATCATAATAATATTATCAGATGTCACTGGTTAAGTTTTTGCTTGGCATAGCAGACAATTACTAATACAAATAAGTCATTTTAAAAGCATGTTTCCTCAGAACATTTTTCTTAAATTCTTGAACTTTGACTTTTTTTGTACTACTCAGTGAGTCACTGATATTTAAAGATGGCTACTTCTCACTGGACAAAGCAATATATTTCTGGGACATGTGCAGAAAATTTTCTCAATTTATTTTATAGATCCTATAAGCAAATCAAAATGCAACATTATGCCCTCATGAGTTTTGATCAGTTTGTTATATATTTGTTTAATCACTACCGCAGTCAAATTCAAGAAAATTATCACCATCTCGTACCCCAAGTATTTTCTTATGACCCTTCCCAATTTATTTGAGCCCCACCCAGGACAATGGCTCAACTTCCACATATCCCAATGATTCTATTTGTCTTATTAGAACTTTAAATAAACAATTTTCCGGAGAATTCCACCTCTTACATTTGACTGCTTTTACTCAGGTTAATTCATCAATGTTATTTTGTGCAGTTAATATTTAATTTTTAAATTGGTAAACACTGTTAAATTTATTAACATTTGTTTAATTGTTTATGGATTTGAAAACTACCTTGCTTTGAATTGGAGCTCTTCTCAATAAAGATTCTGTGAACATTTATGTTCAAATGTTTATATGGACAAATGTTTTTATTTCTTTAAATACTACTTAGAAAATGAATGCCATGGTAAGTACACATTTGTATGTTTAACTGTACATAAAAGTGTGAAAGTGTTTTCCAAAATATTTGTATAATTTTACAAACCCACCAGCCACATTCAAGAGTTCCAGTTGTTCCTCATCTTGCCAGCATTTGAGTTTTGTCAGTCATTTATTTTAGCGGCTCTAAGTACATGAAGAGAGTTTTCATTCTAATGTTAAAATGCTTCTTCTCTGATGACTGATATTGAATGTGGTCTCATGAACCTCACGCCCTTCTCATATTTCACTTGACGAAGTGTTTATTGTTATATAATGTATACACTGCAAATGCTGCTATATATGTATATACAGTCAGTATTTTCTTGTAGTTAGCAGCTTGCCTTCTCAAATTACAGTGTCTATATTCAGAATTTTCTGAACAGATAGTGGAATTTTCATTAAAAGGACAGAATTATCATTTAAATTTTGAAGACTAGTGTATCAACTTACTTTTTTAAACTAATTAATAATTGTTTATGTATCCTAAAGACATGACTTATCTCCTCTGTTCCTCTGTTTTATGTGATTGCTTAGGACTCTGACCTATTGATACTAAAATTTATGTGTAATGTAATTTGAGTCAGTATGCATTCTTTTGGCTTATGGACATCCACTTGTAGGAGAATTATTTTGAAGACTTCCGTTTTTCTCTTGAAATGCTTAGAAACTGTAGTGAAAATCAATTATATGCCAGGACTTTGCCCCATATTCTCTCTTGTGATACACTGATCTAGTTGTCTGCCTATCAGGCAATGTATACCATCTTGCTTACTGTAGCAAAACTTAAACACATATACTAAATTTCTCCAAATTTATTCTTATATTTTAAAATCATTTCATCATTTTAGATGCTGTGTACTTTCATACTCACTTTTTAATTCACTTGTCACTTTCTATTTGAAAAATCTGACTAGAATTTTGTTTGTGATGCATAAATATATTGAGCAAAACTGAGAGATTCCACATATTTACAAACTCCAGTTTTCTAACTTAAAATTTTCTATCTTGTAATTGGTTATCTCTAATTTCTATTAATCATATTTATACTTTCTTGTACAGTTCGTGACTATGATTTAATAAATAAATATTTACTTTGTTCATAGTTTGGTACTATTTTGTTATATATTTATATTTTCTACTTGGACATATTCATTGCTAGTAAATTAAAAATTAATTTTATATAACTGACCAAATGTGCAGCATTTTAAAGCTTTCTTATATTGTCTAATACTTGTAGTTTGCTGTCTGTGCCAATTTGTCATACACATAAATAACCTGGATATTTTACAACCTCTAATCCTTGTGTTTAATTTTCTTGCAATATTAAAGTAGCTCAGGCTAGTAGTAAAATGTTGAAAGAAAGTGATAAAATAGACGTTTCCTGTCTGTTCTTAATCTTCTGAGGTAAACACAAAGTTTTTCATCTTTAAGAAGGCAAGTTAAAACATGATGCAGTGGAACACATCTAGAATCCCAGCACCTGGAAACCCAAGGCAGATGAATTACAAGATTGAGTGCTGCTGGGCAAATTAGTGAGACCTAATATCAAAATAAAAAATGTTTTAAAAGGGATGTATATATTATTCACTGCCAGAGCACTAATTTCAATCTAAAGAAAGAAAAGAAAGAGAGAGAAAGAAAAAGAAAAAGAGAGACAGAGACAGAGACAGAATGTTTGAGAATGTTAAAATGGGTACATAGACTTAAAATATTCTGCCTATTGTGCTATTACTATCATAGGATGTTCTACTTGTATTAGAAGCAGTTATTATTCTGCTTGAAACTTTCATGATTCTGTATTAAGTCCTAATATTATATGATGGCATTCAAAATGTTCTTCATTTGCACAAGTCCAAATTTCCAATTGCTATTTATTCCTCTGCCTAAATATCTACCTTAATATTTTGTGAAGGAGTAGGCTGCAAATAAACGTTTTCAGTTTTTGATTATCTATAAAATCTTTTCTCCCACTCACACTTTTAAGATATACTTTTACAGATATAGGATTCCTAACTGCTGGTTTTATTTTCTTTCAATCATTTTATGATTTCATTCTAAGGTTTCCTATCTTAGCTACTTTTAATATTTTTTGTTTAAACTAATTTTTTTAGTAATTTAATTATTATGATTTCTACCATAACTTATGCTTTGAGTTTACTGATATTTTTTGAGTTTTCAGACATAAAGAATTAATAAAATTATAAAAGTTCTGGCCTATGAGTTTAGCTCAGCAGCACAAGCGCCTGCCTGGTGAACATGAAGGTGTGAGTTCAACCCTGGTACCCAAACAAAACAAAACAAAAAAAGATCTGGCCAGTAATTCTCAAAAACGTTGTCTCTTATTATTTTTGTACTTTCCAAAAGATAATTGATTATGTTTCTTGCATGTTTTCATTTTCTTATTATGCATCATTTTAAATAGTTTATGATATTATGTTTTCATATTATCTTTTTTATCTTCCAATTATTTAACCCAAAGAAGGTACCATTGCATATATTATACTGTTAACCTGCATCCATAGACTATGTATTTGTGGATTGAATAAATCTAATTAGCAAATATTTGGAAAAAGTTGAATTAGTAATCAATATATGCAGACATTTTTCTTGTCATTATTCCTAAACAATCCAACATTTGTAAGTGGTAAGCATTTACACTGAATTCTACATTTTAACTAATATAGTACTGATTTAAAATGTTTTAATGGGCAGGTATGCCAGGAAGAGAACAAGTCAGTGTCTCCCAAGAATCAGCCATACTGGAACTTGGGGAACCAACCAACAAAGCAAGGTGACTTCCTTCCTGGTAAGCGGTGCCAGGGATCCTTGGGAAAGTTAGGGAGAGAAATCAGTGTCTCCCGCAAGCCTACTGGCTGGCAGGCTGAGAATCATGTGTTCCTCTCCCCAACCCCATTAGCAACCCAATGGTTTCGATGTCATCCAGAGTTGATAACAACTAAGGCACATAAAGCAACTGAATGCTTGTATTGTTTGGTTAATTTTCTGACCTGGGGCCAGAGGTCTGAGCATCTCTTGAGAGGATGACAGTATGCAGCATAGCAAATATAGGGGATTTCCTTCGATCTTGTCTTTGAAGGCCAATATTGTTTTCATTGTTTTTCTTTGTTCTGATTAATTGTTTTTGCTCTATTCATATTCTGTTTTTATTGGTTTTATAGTGTTCTGTTTTTGGTTTGACTTTGCTATACCTGACTGAATGGACAACTATTGTGAAGATAACAAGATATACTATGGCACCTATTACTGTTATCCCAGTATCCTGCTCTGAAGTTCTGTACCAATTTCACTGCATTGTCTTGATTGGCTTTCTTCCATCCTGTTTTGTTGTATCTTACTATTTTAAAATTAAAAAGATAAAATGTATTAGTGAACTACACAATTCAAATACAAATACTACACCATTTAATGCAAGGATCATTAAATTTTAAATATGCAACTTTAAATGTTTGTGTCTGGGGTTGTACTAGAAACAAATTCCCATGAATATGTAAAGAAAACTCCATTGTATATTTCATCTTAGAAAGTTGATTTGTGTCTTGTAGTATCTTCCATTTATGTCATGATGTTTATTCTTTATCTTTTTGAAGTTATGAGCTCTATAATAATCATTTAATTATCTAATCTAACTTTATAATCTGTATTGTTTGTGCCACAGATTTATTTCTCTAATTATTTTCCATTATATGCAAAAATAGTGACACTAGATAGCTTTTAATTTGACTCACTACATTCCTAAGTAAAGACTGTTTAAACACAGACCATATTTTAAAATATATTTCATTTTTCACAAAATATCTTGAGGACATAATACTCAATAATAATGAAGTATTGTGATCTAATGGATAATAATGTCTAGAAAGTGTTCCTAGTGTAAGGTGCCAGAGTTTCCATGAAGAGAGCATCAGTTGGGACCAGTAAAATTTGACCCAAGTTGTCCAAGAGCAGACGTCATAGTGTCTATATCTTTATTACTCTATAACCATGGTCTTTGTAACTGAGAATCCTCTTTTTCTGGTCTTCCAAATGCAGATGTTTGTTTGCTGGGCTGTATAATCACATTTCACTGAAATTTTCAGGGAAGAAAGTCAAGAATTTGAAAGAAAAGGAGCAAAATTAAAAATAGTGAAACAATAATTGGTAATGTTTTACTCCATAGTATATGTTGTCAGCATATTAAAACTCTGAATTGGAATTTAATCTTCAGATGACCATTAATTTTTGCTTCACCAAACATTTGTACATCCAAATACATCTTAGGTTGATGCTTTTGATAAGCTTGTCTTTTTTTCTTCGCTACTAATCTTAATTTCTGAATCACTAATTATAGTTTACTTTTAAAGCAAGATCTTTGTCAGATTTTAGAGGAAGCAGGCAAGATTTTATGAAGTTCTTTAGGATCACTCTCAAACAGGGTTGGGTGAGTGGAGCCTTCATAAAGAGATAAAAAGGCAAGCTCTCCCATACGGCCATGAGTTCAGTGCTTCCATGTCAGTACCTGGAGGACAGGGCCTCCAGCCAGAGAAAATTGTTACTGAGACTCAAATCAAATGGAATTTTCTTTCCACGGCTTTGAATTTGCTCATACTCAACATCCTTTTCTTCTGATTTCACCCTCTTGGAATAGGATTAATTTAGGATGTACTTCCAGTTAAATGAAGTCATAAAGATGGGGACCTACTTCCATATAGGAAGAAGGATGAATTATCAGTCTGTCTTGCTCTATTTCTACTCAGTCACCACAGAGAGACCATAGGACCACGCAGAGATAAAATGCTTTTATATGCAAGCCAGGAGACCCATCACCAGAACCTGACCACACAGGCATGTTTATCTTGGACTTCCATTCTCCAGAGCTTGGGAAAACACATTTCTATAATTTAAGCTCCCAAGATTGTGCTCTTTTGTTATAGCCACCAGAGTTGACTAGCAAATCTATTTTTATTTCACTATAGTACAAAACAGTTTCATATCATATTTAATGATGTTGTTTTATTAAAAGTTAATACTTTATAAATTAGTGGTTTATTACTGTTTTGATTCAGTAAGTAAAATAGATGTTTTCAATTAACTTTTAGGGATAGTGCAAGGATTAGTAAACAAGTAGTCAAATAAAAAATTCAGAATCATCGCTTCTTGCTCACCTCTTCTATCCCTCACCCCAAATTTCCACATATGCTCTTCTCAGAAGAAGTCCCTAAAGATAACTATAGTTATTATTTTTTCCTTCTGAGAAATTCTTATGGAAAAGTTTCATGCATATTCTGCCTCATTAGAATGTTACCTGAAAGTGTGCAGGTGCCACCGAGCCTTCCTGTTACCCAGCACAGTTTCCCATGCCTCCCACACATCCTGACATCTGCGGAATTCACAACAGGAGATGCTCTGCTTTCCCGCTGCCATTGTGACTTTCAGTTAAGAATATATCTTCCGAGCAAGGTCAAGTGGTGCTCATCTGTAATCCCAGCTCTCTGGCACTCTGAGTTTGGAGGGTCAGGTGTTAGAGGTCAGCCTGGAAAATTTAGTAGCTTTAAAAGGTGGCTGAAGATGTATATCAGTCCAAAGGCTATTATTTAGCTCACCACTACCACCAATAAGAAGGCAGAGGAAGAGGAGGAGATTATGTTCTTGCAATTAAATTGTAGATCTTTGAAAGATCTTTGAAACATTACATGTTCACTCAGAATCCCAATTTTTTCAGAAATAGTTTTATTAAGACTAATTTGTTGTTTTTCAAACAATAGGACATTAGTTGCAACAAGGTTGACAATGACTAGTTATTTTTCTTATTGTTGTTTGGTTGGTTTTTGTGTCTTAGCTCTCCCGTTTTAGATATCTGTTACTGCATACCTTTGTGGTCTTACTCAGTATCAAAATTTCCCTATGAGTCCAATGATGATTACTCTCCACTCACCAGAACCCTTTGATACTTTCTCCATGCCTCTCAAAATTATAAACTCCTGGCATTGCTCAGTGATCTAACCCTAACTACCAAACTACCTTTGGAGTTTCATTTTCCATATCAGCCTCTACAAGCCTTGTTTTCAGATGATTGGGGGGCCACTGTTATTACCTGAACACATCATTTTTCCATTTACCTGAACCTAATTTCTCACGTTGCAATGTCTTCCTTTGATTCTCATCTATCAAGAATACCACAAGTACACTTTCTTCTGTAAATCCCTCTCACTTGCAAGTTAAATAGTTTATGCCTTTGTACTCCCAGAGTAGGTCACATGTCTTTCTACCTCTCCCATGTTCTCCTGGAATGGGACATTTATACCTACCTCTTAATAAAAGGAAATAGAGTTGCATATGTTTTCAGTATTTGGATCCCTGTGGCAAAATACACATCCCACTCACACACACACACACACACACACACACACACACACACACAATTAATGCTTTTTAAACAAAAGTTAAACCTGCAAGTAACTGATCTTAGTTTTTAAGCAATCTTCTGTTCACTGAAAAAACATTACTGAAAAAACATTACGCATTCTGATAACCACCAGAAGAGTCTTAAAAACTCAAGCATAGCATTCCAGCTAAAGCTTTAATCTTCCACTAAGCACATTCTTTGGAATCTCATGAGAGCCTATGTCTGAAATATATTTATGGGAATTTATCAACTTGAAGCTTGTATTAACATGTAGCCTCGCTGAATTGCTAGGTGAGAGGGTCATTTATTAAATTACTCAATTATTGTACAGTTATTTTAAAAAAATAAATTGAAAGACTGTAATGGAAAAGTCATTTAGGGGTATTTGCTCTGAACCCCAGTAGTCTTTATTTAAGAGGTGGTCACCAAGGCTCAGAACACTACTGACTGGTGCAGGGGACAGTCACAAAGATACTGATTCTTGTCCCAGCTCTGTCTAGATATGCGGAGTATACACAGAAAGGACACAGACAAATTGTCAGGTAATAATATACCTTTGTTTCCAAGATACATGGTGGGAATTTTGAGTTGGAACATTGTGTCCCCATTGAGTTGGGACAGTCACTCTTCTGTAAGCAGAAAGACAAAGGCACACCCCTTTCAGATCCCAGTCATAGCTTATGAAGAAGTGCTGCACTGTCTCGGGTTAGCACTGGTTTCAGGGAGAGTTAGTTTAAAATTAAAGATGTCACAGATGATGTTGGAGGCTTGGAATTTGTGTATTTTTGGCTGAAATTTAATATTCTAAGATGAGACTGAATTCCATAGTTAAGCATATTTCATTCAGTATCATACATTATCATGAAATTACTAATAATTTACTTATAACCAAGAGGAAAACCCAGTGTCAATTACAGTCTTACGATATTTTCTCTTAATGAGAACAAGTATTTTGTAAATGGGAGGAAGGAAGATTTAAAAGGAGTATAGAGAAATGGGGGAAAAAGAAACAAGTTAGATCATGTACAGGTATGAATTCTCTATGATGGATGTGATCATTATATATACACCTACAATGTACCAATAAAATTGAAAAACAATAAAGAAAAATTTTAAAAAGACAATAAAGAAAAATTTTATAAAGGACATTTTTATGAGGCTATTGATTTGATCTTAGAGATCCATAAATTTGAAGAAACATTTTCTTTTGGTGTGATGACCTTGAACTTAGGGTCTGATGTGTGCTAGATGAGGAGTCTACCAAGGAACTGTATGCTTCAGCCACAAATGTGTTCTTAATTCCATCACATTCAAAATTAACAAGTATCTCTATTCCAAATTTGATCTTTTATGCCCCTTCTTTTGTTCACCAAAGGGTAACACCATCCTCCCAGTGTTTATCTCCTTCGTTACTCATTGTTTGCCTATTTCATGCTATTTGGCAGACTTCTACTTTGATATTGCTTTCTTTAACAACAACAACAAAAAAATTAGGACTATTGTCCAGCACTTGCCTTGCATGCACAATCCAGAGAGTGACTGATCCCTCAAGTTCACAGCATGGGCGCCTTATAGCTCCATTCGCAAAACTTATGCTGCCCTGGACCATTTATTTTCTATATTCAACACTGAAACACAAGTTCCTTAGATTGTTTTGTTTCATAGTTGAGTTCTTAGAATTTAGCACACCCTTCATATGTATCAATTGTTATATAAAAGTCAGCAGTTTAAAACCTGAAAATATTAATTTAGATATCATAAGATAAAAGGAATTTTGATTTTATGTAATAGGAAATAAAACAAACCCAAAATCTATATGGAACAAAGAGAGACCTAAAATCATTTCCAGAAACAAAGGGAAGGTAAGGGGTACCACAGCCCATGATTTTAAATTATGCTACAAAACTACACTGATAAAAACAACATGGGATTGGTAAAAAAAAAAAAAAAAAAAAACTAAATAAAGAAACAAAAACAGACTTGTAGATTCATGAACAGAATAAAAAATGCAGCTATATTGTTCTACCTTATCTCTGACAAAGAAGCCAAACAACATCACTGGCAGAAAGATAGCCTCTTAATAAATGGTACTGGGAAAACTGACTTCGCACATGCCAAAGCCTGAACTTATGCCACATCTCTTACCATGCACTAACTGAAATCAAAATGTATCAAAGTCTAAATGTTAAACCAGAGATACTTAATCTGATAAAAGAATAGGTAAAATGCTTGAAGACATAGGTGTAGGTAAAGACTTTATGAACAAAATTTTAGTTGTATGGGAAATATTATAAAGAATCAACAAATGGGAACACATTAAATTACAAAGCTTCTACACAGCAAAAGAAACTACTAACAGAGTGAAGAGAATTACCTTTCAATTGTTTGGAAACACGAACAGCAGCTTACATTGCTTCTATAAGACAAAAACATTTAATGGCACCTGCAATTACTATTTGTATTTCATAGAATTAAAAATTCCAGCCCATCTTCTTCAAAATACTGTTTTATCTTTCATTATGGCTGAGTAGAATTCCACTGTACAAAAGAAAACCATATATTCTTTAACCATTCTTCTATTGATGAGCATTTAGGTCATTTCAAATATTTAGCTATTACAAACTGTGATGTTATAAACATGGGTATGCATTTATCACTGTGGTATGATGTTTTCAGTTCTTCCAAGAAGATACCCAGAAAGGGAATAGCTGGGGCAAATGGAACCTCTAATTCTAGTGTTTTTTCAAGAATAGCTACACTAATTTCCATAGTGGTTGCACCAGTCTACATTCTTACCACTAGTGGAGAAGGGTTCCTTATACCATACAGTCCCTCCAGCATTTGTTAGTGGTTGATTTCTTGATAATAGCCACTTTTTCTGGGGTGTGATAGGATCTTAGTGCTGTTTTAATTTGTATCTCTCTAATGACTAATGGTATTGAACACTTTTTTCATATATTTATTTGTCATTTAGATTCCTTTATCTGACAAGTGTATATTCAACACAAATGCCCATTTTGGATTGGATATTTGAATTTGTGGGTCTGACATTTTCCGGTTCTTTATATGTTTTAGATAAAAGTCCTTTGTCTGAAGGACATCTGGCTAAAATTTTTTCCCATTTTACTCTGTTGGTGATTTATTTTGTTGTGCAAATGCTTTTCATAGGTTGAGATTCCAGTTACTGATTCTTTGTATTATTTATTGTGCTATTAGTATTTTGTTCATGAAATCTTTGCCTATGCCTGTGTCTTCAAGAATTCTGCTTACTCTCAGGGCTGAAGATATAGCTTAATGGCACAGTGTCTGCCTAGCAAGTGTAATATCCTGAGTTCAATTCCTGGTACCAAAATAAAAACATAAAAATAAAAAAGTAAAAAATAAGAAACCAACAGCAACAACAACAAAAAGAGTTCTGCCTGTTTTCTTTTCCAGCAGATTTGGTGTTTCTGTTTTAATATTTAGGTGTTTGGTTTCAATTTTAGTTTAGTGCATGCTTATACACATGGATCTAGATTTACAAGCATTTCTAGATAAATGGTTGCAACCTGAGACCATACACTTGTGAGATAAGTCAGACCCCACATGTGTAAACATCTCATTATCTCCCTGGTATAAGAAACTGAAAGGGTAAATAGAGACCCAAATGTGCAACACATATTGTAAAATGGGAAGAAATTGTTTAAAAGGAAAAAAGAACTAAAGTAGGGGAAGGGCAAGGAAGAAACTTTCAAAAAAAGATAAAATTGAAACAAAGCTTTGTAAATACAGAGGGCACAAAGGATTGAAGAGAACAAAGGGGTTTGGGAAAAAAAAGAGAAATCAAAATATATCATCTACAAGAACAAATTCCCTGTGATGAATATGATCATTATTTATATCTAAAATGCACCAATAAACCTAGTTTTTTAAAAAAGTTTGTATTTCTTTGGAAAATATTATCTACTGTTGTCCAAGTTAAAAACAACAAAGACAACAAATAGTTCTCATTCTAAAAATATAATAATAATAATACAATGTCAATGACACTTTTAAAAAATATTGTTTTAGGAAATAAGGTTAACTATTTCTTTGAAATAAATTATTTAAAATAAAATTGAATTGTCATCGGGCCAATGCTTTTGTTCTTCAGATATGTTTATGTAATATGTGTAATTATTGAATAGGTCATACAGTGAAAACAGCATGGTCTTCAGAGGTGTTTTGTTTTGTTTTTATTTTTGTTTTTGTTTTGAGAAAGAGAGAGTCTCACATTGTAGTCCAGGCTGACCTCAAACTCGCAGTGGTCTTTTGGCTTAGCCTTCAAGTGCTGGTATTACTGGTGTGCACCACCATACCCATATTTCTTTGGAATTTAAAGTTCTTTAATTCTTCATACTAATTTAGAAACATTGAATAAATCAATTAACCTACGAGCATCAGTTTCCAAATCTGTAAAAGAAAGGTTGTGATATGTTGTAATGTGATCACACTGGAAGCAAAATAAGATCTGTACATGAAGTGTGTGACATTTTACAAACATGAAATAGCAAATAAGACAAAGTGGAAACACAGTAATTTGATGGAATTCTGTGTAGTATGATACTAGTAAAACAATAAGTCGTCTAATTCAGACCTGTTAGCTATGTGTCATGTGTTTGGCTCCTTTTAAAAACCAGGTGAGATATTTATCAGAGCTCTATCTTACATGAGTGCAACATGATGGAAAGTCATAAAATAAAAAAGTGATAAAGTACATGAAGAACAGTCACATATGTAAAAAAAGAAACATGGTGTTTCTCAGCTGGTGCTGCCTCATCACTGCTGATGTGTGTGAAAGCCTTAGTTTCTTTATTACACAACTTTTTTTCTTTAATTCTGTAGGGTATTAAAGGGCCAAGGTGACAGGAAAAAGTTAAGTTCTTTCTACATTTTTTTTTCTTCCTGATCCAACATGTCACTTTTTTCTTTCTCATTTTTAGCATGATAGATATTTCTGTCCTTTGGGTAAAGTACTTGATTGAAGATTTAAGCTACCTGTTCAGAACTTCAGTTTTCACTGATTTGTATGAATAATACCATGCTTTGTAACCTCCCTCTGTCGTTACCTACAGCATATCCTGATGTTATAGATATATTTTGTGTATTCTCCTATAGAAAATCTTACGTGGCCGTAGAGTTTTTTGTATTTGGTTTTTTTTTTTCGTACTGCAAATCTTTTCTGTCAATATTAAACCATGAATATTTGTCATGAGAACATCAACACTTGCTTCATGCTAAAAATTCAGTGAATGTCACTGCTTGATCCATCCAGGTGACAGCAGTTTTTAAACTGCTTAAGCTTCGGGTCACAGATATATTTGGCTGTTTCCTTCAAGATCTTCACCTACAAAGTCATGAGACTAAATCACATATTTTGCAGGTTTTAAACCACTAATGTTTTGAAAATTTAAGGGTGCTACCACAACACTGGATATACCAATGAGTTTGCGAGTTGGTAAGTGGAGATGGAGACTTTGCAGCTAACTTTATTTATGTTTATAGACCTCGTGTCAATACTGTACTCGGGAAGAAATGTGACAAACTTCTGTGTTTCAGATTGCAGATGCTCAGTCTGCCAAGTGGAACCACCTTCAGTGCACAGAAAATTTACAATGGTCTTTATTAAGGAAATAAAGTCTTAGGCATGTCCATATCATACAGAAAGATACAGATGAAGGGTAGAAAGTTTGATTCTATCAAAATGCTTTCAAATGCAAAGAAAATTATATATATTTCATAACTACATTATTTTGTATATTTTATTCTTGAAACTTGTCATTACAATCTATTAGTTCTTTCCTTTTTATGACATAAAGACTCAAATAAGAGGGATAAAATTTGGGGAAATACAAAAAGTAAAGCCAGATGTTGAAAGTAATATGGGAAAAAGGAGGCATTTTGAGTAATCAACATTAGAATTACATGTTTTGTTCAATTTATCCTTTTCTAAATTTAGAAAAATGTGTTGGAATCCACATTCCTGTCATATGAAAAATATCAAAATGAAAATAGGGAAGAAACAATAATTTTTGAAAAAAAGAATATATCATATATATCATTTAAGTGAGGTATCATTTTTTAATATTTTCTAATATGAAAATCTGATCACCTATTACATGGTAGTAGAACTTTAAACAAAAACTTTGACAATAATTTACAGTAAAAATAATTACTTCCAGAGAAAAAGTGGCCAAAATTTGGTGACTATGGGAATAAAAGGTAATGCAAAGAAGGGTAGTTTGAGAGCTAATAGATGCTGACAGTACAAAGGGATGCCTAAAATACATGATTTAGCAAATGAAATCACAAAATTATTACTTGGTCATTTAAAATAAAGTTCTTCCCCAGTGAGTTAATTTTAGGTAGATGATAATTACATTTAATCCCTACTAAAAATGAATAATACAGAAAAGAAGTGGTGGAATATTAATTTATTTTTTTACAACTAGTAGGCTAAATGCCTTTTATGTAAGAATGTGATGAAGGGCTCACAAAAGACTGAGAAGTAAAAGAAAGATACCAACCCTGATGCCAGAGCTAGAGGTTCTGATTTTAGGGGAGCAACTCTATATAAACATTTAACAAAAGCAAATAAGGCTCCTGTAGTAGTTAAAACTGTGCTGCATAATAAAGGGTGCTTCTAGCAAATTATTTAGCTACCTATAGTCTCCACATTCTCATCTGAATAGTGCATCTGTAAAGGGAAAGACTTTTCCACATAGAACTGCGATAGCACTTTCACGGGGATAAGTGAGTTTTTTTTAATAGTGACCAATACAATGTTTGACATACAGTAGGTATTGAAATGATGCTTTTTTTCCTTTTTATTTAAACACAATAATTGTAGTGCCTATGGCATGTTTCTGTGCAGTCACAACCTAAATATCTTGTAACCCTCTCTAAATTTCTAGGTTCTCTATTTGTCTCCTCCATGCCAAATTGCTTCTTTTTCTTCTAAAAATGTAAAAAGACACTCTCGGAGCAGCTGTGTGCTTTTTTACCTTTTCCTCTGGAGAATTTGCATAACTGTTTTCCATTCTGTCATTTTCTCAGTGACACCTACCGAACTGTGTGTGTGTTAAACTGCCGTGTTGTCTCATTCTTGGGACTCTCACACCCTTTATTACTCTCCACTTTTTTCCCTAATCATTTTCTAGTAATAAATAAGTGATTTATTTATTACTTGTGTCAACTTTTTACTTTCTTTCTCTCCTTTTTTAAAATATGAATACTAACAGCAATGAGATAACTCATTTTGTTCTTGCGGTATTTCAAAAATTACAGAGACACTAGATGCATAAGGGGCCCTAGATATATTTTGAAGTTGAAAGAAATATGGAAATTATTTCCAAATCTTTAGAGACAAAATGTATATGTTATTAGCACCAATGCAAGGATGGCTTAACACCACAGGAAGTACTTGTCCAAATGTTCAATCCTAGAAAATGGTTGAGATAAAATTTAAACTATAACACACATAGACCTTTGATTTTTGCTTTATTGATTATACCATAATTTATCTAGAAGGGAAGATTAAAAGAGATCCTTAGCGGCACAAAGGAAGTCATACGAGAAAGCGGTACTACAATTTGGAGACCAATATTTGATGAACTCTAATATTTCTGCCTTCATTTCAAATTATTTGCACTATGATGACAAAAATAGTGACTACATTAAACAAAAGAAGTAGTGTTCAAACTAGGATAGGGATATAATAACATAAATACAGAGTAAACAGAATAGTATAAAAACATTTGTAATACAGGAAAAATGAGAGGACCATAATGTTTATTAATGAAAATATTTCTCCCAAATCATACATATTCTAATTCTTCCATAATTTGTGATAATTTTCACAGTTGGGGCATTGCTATATATTTTTTTTAATTTCAAAGCTATTATTTGCTGTTCGATTTGCCATATACCAGAAAATACAAGTATACAATGTAAAGGAAACTGCTTATTCTTTTTGGCTTATTGGGTAAGAACTAATAAATCATTCTTAGTGTGCATATTTATCAACAGTAAAACTATAAAACATAGATGTACTTAATGCATAACATTCCTCTAATGTCATCGTACATCTTATTGTCTAGGTTTGCTTTCTACCTATCTTATGGCCAAACAACTCTTGTCATAGAGAGTAAAGGCCTAAGTTTGGTAGGAAAGAGACCAGAGTTTGAGAACCACTGTCCTGTCCTGGACGGGATACTTGAGCCTCAACTGTGAAACAGGATTAATTCATGCATCTGCCCCTAACAGGCACTGGTAACATTTTTAAAAAAACTATTTCAGAAGTACTTGGTAAGCACTTAATACATTTTAGTTTTATTTGTCTTCTATTGAGATATTTGATGCATTTTCATTTGCTCTAAATTTTTTCTCCCATAAATGCCACCATATAAGATTTAAAGCTTTATAAATGTGTTTAACAGTGCTGTTGATGTTGGCAGTCGTGTTGATGTTAGATAATTTTTCCAGATAGTCATAAAATATTTGACAGGATTAACCTTAGGGTGCACCTTACTGAAAGAAGCAGAAAAATAACTAATGGAAAAGTGATTGGGAATTTTAAAAGAGAAACAGAGGTAATTTTTATGACTCTGTTGTGTCATCCTAAATGGATTACATCAGGACCAACATTAATTTGCATGATTCCTCCACTGAAAAGGGAATATAGAAGACAGACTATTATTATTCATATCCTTTGCAAACAATACCTGATAAATACCACTAGTTCTACAAGTTCTTTGGGATGCATAAATTTATATAGCATTACCTAAAACAAGCCTCTAGCATTTATACGTGTCTAATACTGTGTTATTGATAATTGGCCCAAATTTTTAATCAAGATTAAAAAAAAAGACAAATGATATTGAAATACAAATTATCCCTACTTAAGCTTCAAATAAAAGAAAACTCATTGCAGAAAAATTTCATTGTTTTCTGAGAACTTTTTTTCCAGTGTGGCGAGAGAGCGCAACCCAGGGACGCTGTGTTCACGCACACAGGTGTGGCGACGTAGGACTTGCTAGAAGAGTTAATTAAGGGTATTACAGAGTTAGCCTTAGAGTAGTTACGGAAAGATAAGACTTAAGATTATTTAGTTAACATGAGTTTTTTTAACTTTGCTTTTTTTTTAGTTAGAAGAAATTGTTTTAAAAGTGAAACAATTATTCTAATTTTCTCTCCAGTGCATAAAATTCCATTGCTAGTTTGGTCTATAGAAAAGTAAAGGTTTTTCGTTTTGTTTTGTTTTGTTTTGTTTTGTTTTTTGGTTTTCTTGCCTGAGTACCTAAATAAGTACTAGTACTTTGTGGAAAATAATCAGTAATGTGCTCTTGTGCTTTTTTTTGACATTTTCTTTCACAGAAGTCAGTAGGAGTTTCCAAGCATTCAGTCTCAGAAATTATATTCCTATAACTAGGGATTAACTTCATATTCATATGACAGAAAGGACAATTGTAAATATTATCATATATAAATCTTGTTATGTATTTATCTACCTAAAATTTTATTAAATTTAAAAATAGAATTATTAATATTATTAGTTGACAGTTATTACCAATGGGAATTATGAGCCCATATTTTAATTTAACCAGTATTATTTTTGTACACTATCAATACTATATATGTATTAGAATAAAAGATGTATTAAAATCCATGTAGACAATATCCTGTTTTTTCCCCTGAACTTGCATATAATTAACAAATGTATACTTTTAAATAAAAAATGAGAGTTTTATTATGTCATAAAAGTCATAAAATATTTGGCAGGATTAACCTTAGAGTGCAACAGTGAGAAACGTGAAAATTGAGTGTGTAGTAATAGGCATAAACATCCAAACTAATTCCAGAAATATTCTGCAAACTACCTGTGACTAATCAGACATAGAAGTAGGCCTTTGAATTTGTAGCTCAGTAATGGGCAGACTCCATCGGAATAGTCACACTATGTCACACAATGTGCTATGTTACATGTCACACTGTGTAAACTGCTATTTACAAGAAAAGGAGAGAGAGAGAGAGATCAGCTGAGTTTTAATTCACCTTTATACTGAATCAGGTATTTTCTTAGTGTTCTTGTTAGTCATTTCTTCAGCTCTTAATTCATTTTTGTCCTTCAAGTGTACTTTCTGATCAGAGTTCATGATAGGGCAATATGTTAACAATTATTATTGAAATTGCATTTAATTCTCTTGAGCAAAAATCAGTAATTATTTAGTGAAAGCATTAAATGCATTAAAAACTAATTAGAAAAGCTAAGCTTACCTTTGTAAAGCATAAGTTTTGTGCTGTCTGTTTTTGAAAGAAAAGTGAGGGGATTCTGTCTTATAGGTACTGGATAAGTCTGGCAATCACTCGTTCTAATGAGGAGCTCTTTAGCCAGTCAGTTCACCAGAATTAGTCTCCTGCTGTGGTTTTCCAACAAGGTAGTTTATGTTCTAGCAGTGTTGTGGTGAAGGCTATTTTCAGAACGCAGCGTGAAAATAGGTCTGTGGGCTGAGGAGCAGGAGGAAGGTTCACACTGCGATTATCCAGACTCTGCTCCAAGGACATGAGGTTGTTCTAAACCTGTGGAGGAAAACCTGTGTGTTCCACAACAGATGGGCAGTGGGAGGGGGAGATGATTTCTTTCCTTGTGAGCTCATGTAACTAATATTGCTTGGTTATGCAAAACAAATAAATGCATTTGGGGGTGGAGTGGCATTGAACTGCTCACATGACTACTTGAAGGAGTGAGTCACTGCCTGTTGTTTGCTATACCACTACTGTGTAGTTTCAGAGACCACGCAGCACAGTGAACTCCAGGTGAGTTCACTTCAACTGCGAAGAAGCTTGGTTTGAATGGAGAGCCAAAAGCAAGGATAAGCAATTTCATTCCAAAGATTGCTGTGACCCTTCAAAAGTAAGACCACAGTCTGAAGCCAAACACTAAAAAGTAAGCAATGCAGTTTTTAAAAGTTACCAGCACTCTTCTTGTGCCTTGATTTCAGTAGTAGTGTTTGGAATGCAAGTTCTCTGCTGCCTAGTTCACTGCAGTCTATAATTAGAGCTTCTCATTATTAGAGCAATAACTCAGGGTTCAAATAAACAACTCAGGATTTTGACATTTGTGGAAAATAGAACTGAAAAATCATTACAAGAAAAATGAATATTAAATACCTATAAGTGAAATATGATCAACTTAGTCACCTACTGAAGAAAATGAGTAATTACATTTGTAAAAGCAAATTACAAAGGGGAAAAAAGCCAGCCACCTAAAATACAGATAAATCACTTTTTTATCCCATTGTTGAGGCACTGAGCTTTGGGACTTCATCATTTCAGAAATTAAAGTCTACTGAGAAGCATTTCTTGTCAGCAGAGAGTTAGCATGTTAAAGCACATAGTGTTTTGGATTATTCTATATCTCTACTATAAATAGGGTGCTTTAAAAAGTGCTGTTTTGAAAGAGAGCTAGGATCAGATGCGGCAGACTACGGTAATGATAGACTTTCCCTCATACAAATGAGGGAAAGGCTTATCATTCCGGATGGGCGAATCTTGATGAATTCAAACTAGAGCCAGTAATCTTTAATTTAAACTAGCCACTTAGCTGGTAAAGGTAATGATTTGTCATGCAGCTTTTTCATTTACTGCTAATCACCAGGATTCACATATTTGAAATCCCTCGCATTCAGAGACCTGTAAGAGGATTCATGCACGTGCTCCGCTTTATGCCACTGATTTGCAAAACAAAGAGGCTGATAATAACCTGCAAGATTTAACCGGCTCTCCTTGCGTCTCCTCCTCTGAACTGATTGTTATTTGTAAAGAAAAGTCTCGGAAGCCTGTGGTTCCCACAGTGTGCTGAACAGCCTGGCACTGGCTTGAGGGTGACATCCTGTGTCAGGGATCAGAAATCAGGCAGTTAATAGCTCTGCACTTAGAATTGTATAACATTTTTTCTCATTAAAGGCCAATCTTCTAACATATAAAGTCATTTTCACATCTTTGATAAGTTGCAGACTGGGTAATTCTTTGAAAATAGCAGTATTTTAAGTCATTTTAAACTAAGATAATTTGCTAAATATTTTATGCATCACATCACTTCATAATTTACACTTATGTAATCCAAACCCAAGAAACACAAAACAATTCTTGCAAGTCTTTACAGGTATGGCTGTTATTTTATAAGAGTTATGTAATAAGGATTTGTTTTAGAAAAATACAGTGAGCTTTCCTTACCTCCCTTGTCACAAAAGATTTAACCTGTGTTTGCACCTGTACAGGAGTTATTGTAATTATCCCACAAAAAGAGTTCATATACTTAATACTGGCATTTTTCCCTTACTTAAAAGTGAGGGGACTTTTAAAAGTCACATATTAAGACATGAACAGTTACAAGTAGATGTATTGGTTCAAATTTTGAAAATGTAAACAGTTTCAATTATGCAAAAATGAAAAAAAAAAATTTCTGGCAAAATAAAACCTGAAGAGGAAGATTTAAAGTTGACATAGAAAAATGTTACTTTATTAGTATGTTTACATACAGTAACAAAACATTCGCTTTTTTTGAAAAAATATATGAGCCAAATTGTTTCAGGGACGATGGCTTTTAAAGGTGGGGGCAGGAGGGAAATGTGAGGACAAAAGAAAGAGGGACAGAAAGAGAAAGGGAGGAAAAGAGGGGGCGAAATAAAAAAAGAATAAAGAAAACATGAAAAAAATGGCTGGGAAAAAATAACACTTTTATTATTTCGGTATTCAGTATAGAATCTCCTCTTTTTGCAGACAGTTATGGACCTTTTAACACTGTCTGTCTTAAAAAGATGATTGAAACATTCTGATAGTTCCTGGTTTATCAAAACCTCAGACACATGAACCAGAAAAAAAAGAAAATTACATCTGCCACTTTCTTCCTCCATGTACTCCTCAATTCTTCTCTCTCCTGCTCCTGTACGGCTTCTGTCCCCAAACTCAACTTCCAGTTTCATAATCTGTCCATTGTGAAGTAAGAACATTTCTCTGGCAGTTTCTCCCTGCCTACAGGGTGCGTGATACACCGGCCTCTGTGGCACGGAGTCAGATGCTGCTCAGTCCCTACAGTCGCTAGTAAACAGCGTCACTCCTGCAGCAAGCCAGAGCGCAAAGCCAGAACCAGCAGCAAGGGCTGCATCTGTTCGAAGCCAGCAGAGTTAGGAAGTGCGTATGGCTCAGTGACAGCTCTACGGATTTGTTTCCTTCCTTTCTTTTTTCTTCTTTTTGGGTGAGGGTACCATGCAGAATAAGTGCCTCAGCAGTGAGAGCCTCACGGCAATGGGATTCACAAGTGACTGTTATTTTTAGCTTGTTTTGTGAAATGTCACACAATTACTAATAAAGTCACATTGTTCATTTATAGTCCACTCTCCGAAGGCCCGGCAGCTGCCACATGATTAAATGTGAAAGCCAGGACTTACAGTTATTTTTCATTTAGTTTGTAATTAGTTTCTAAACTGATTTGAAAAAGTTTTGGGTTTTTTTAATAATTTAATACAATCACACTTACACTGGAAGCGTGTGCTTTGTTCTCTAAAGCTATTACTCAGCTCACTTTAGCCCTGTAAATTCCTAAAAAGAGAAATGATGTTTTGAATTTTGTTTGTCGGTTTACTTGAAGAGTGATTAGAGTATTATATTGACTCTCAATTTCAGAAACTAAATTTTAAATGTCATAGTTTTCCAGTTGGGACTGAAAGCAGCTACTGTAGAATTAATAGGAAAGTCAACAGAAGATCCCACTTCTTTCAGGAATGTTTTTCTGTGCATTAGCCTTGATGATGCCAAAGAATAATAATAATAATAATAATGACAATCCTTCACTGCAATTGCCTCAATAACACCTCATTTTGTTCAAGAAGGCATTTTAGTCAATTAGCAAAACTAACACATTCATGTTGTCTCTAAGTCAGTCTCTTCAAGGAATCACATTTCTCTAAAAGGAAGTTACTTTCCTGCTCTTGTTGAGTGAACAGTCTTTCAGTGAGTCCCAGCATAATTCATGAGCCTCTTTTCCATTCTCATCACTGGCCTGAGAAAACGACTTGGTGACCAAGAAAACTGCAGTGCACTTCATTCATATTATTGCTGTGTATTGTCCACTGCACTAACAAAAAATTTTGTGTTATTTTAGAAGAGATGAAGGCATTTGGGAAAAGAAAGCTATATATTCTGAGAAATACCCCCATTTTATGCAAGTTGCCTAAGAGGATATTTAAAAATTGTTTCAAAATCCCACTATAATGAATTTGTGTTCAGAGAGAAAACAAACCGCATTTAAACCTCAACATACCACAGGAATAAACATACTCAGAAATATTCACCTTTTCATGCTCCTCAGCGCAGAGAACCGCCATAGAAGCTGCAGACAGAAGGGAGAGAAATTAGCCTCTGATTCAGGGCGAGTGCAGGGAGTTCTGCTTGCCTCCCTCTGCCTGAATCGGCCCCATTCTAGGCAAATAGAGCATTGGCAACTAAGGACCCTGTGAATCAGCAACTAAGGACCCTAATTTAATATCAAGGAGCTAAGGCTTAGGAAGTATAGTCCAGTTAATGTCAGTGCACATGAAGATGTCAGGATCGTGTTATGGTCAAAAGGAGTGGAAGCTGTGAGAACATGCCATGTGCAGCCTGAAAGTTTACGGATGGCTGCATGTGGACTTTGACAAGTGTAGTACTTGGCACAGGTAATCATGATAGGGGTGAATGAATAGCACTGGCGGAACAAGCAAGAGAGAGTGGTACTTAGGATGAAAGAGGTGCTTAACTGGACCCAATGAAAGAATAGATGGATGAAAGGATGGGTGGATGGGTAGGAGGAAGGAAGGAAGGCTGGATGGATACACATATATTCATATATACATACATAAGCAGGCAAGTAGATAAATGCATAGATACATACAAAACTAGATGACGGAAGTTGAGATTTGCAGACTGACTCAAAAACAAGAAGATCATTGAATGGCATATAAAAGTCATACTATGCTAATGTACAAAAACTTGTTAAAAACCCAGAAATGTACTTCAGTTATTCTCACCTTGGTATCACATGTTTTTGAATCTTCATTTTGAAGGTATTTAATTTAAGTCCTGGATCTGATTCTTCATACAATCTAGCCAATTTTCCTAATCTATTCATTTATGTATTTATTGGTTCATATGTACATTAATTTCCAAAAATAATTTTATGCAATATGTGTATATATATATATACTGAATATAATTCTTAAGATACTATGTTGTTCTATTTTTTAGAAAGTATTATGTAATATTTTCCACTATTCTTAATGTGTTTTTTGACTCTTAAAAATTGCATATTTTATAATTTTGAAATCATGCTACAACCTTTTTCATATATTCTCTATATTTTTATTTAATATCTTATTTTGACACTTAATCACTATGTAGTATTGTAAAGTATGTCTTACAATATAATAAATTTTTACTTTCCAGCTCTAAACTCTTGATACTGAATTATAAAATAAAAAAAAATAGATGAGGATGAAATTTAACAGGTAGGTTGAAATGAATACATTTTTAGTCTTTTCTTTTTCTTTCCCTTTTAAACCGAAACATATCCAAACATGCAGATATGATTATACTGTAAACATCCTAATAATTTTAAGAATAATGTAAGTCAGAATTTAAGTAATAAAAAGTTTAAAGTTTGAGAGAAAGAATGATGTAAGATTAAGTGAGAAATAACATGCATATTTTCTTAGGTATTTTTCTGGTTTGCTAAGAAAAAGTAGATCAGATATTTTATAATTTATAAAACAATTGCCTTCTAAATAGCTTTCTAAACTAAAAAGTCTAATTTTACATTTTCAAAGAAATATGAAAAAAATCTGTCCTTGTGTCAACAATCCTATGCCCTGTAGAAAGAAAGCAGGATTAAAAGGTTTATAGCCAGCATCCTTCAATCCAGAGGAGACCAAAATCCTAGAGGAGACAGCAAGATCGCTAAGGCAACAGCAAAGTCAAGACATTCATTTGGTGAAAATTATTACAAAATTATTCCATTTAATGACTTCCTGAGAGTGAATAACTTCATACAATGTCAAAAAGTCATGAAGTATTTTTATCTTTGAGGGGAAACCATCTAAACCTCTTCTCCAGATTCCCACAGTGCTACTTGTCCTGCTCTTTGTTTCTTTGTTTGCTATGATTTGTTTGTGGCACAGTTTCCTGTGTCATTCAGGCTAGTCTTGACCTCGCTGTGTGCCCCAGGCTGGCCTCAAACTTGTGTCAGTCCTCCTGCTTCAGCCTCCCCACTGCTGAGATTACAGGTGTGCACCACCAGGCTGGCTCACTTGTCTGTTTAGAACCATCATTTTCCTGGCTTTCTTGATTACTAAGACTAACTTTAATCTGAAAGTCTTTTCTTCTAAAGGCATTCTATTCTGGATCTGCCCCCATTGTTTAACTTCAGTTTGGAAGGGAAACAATCCTGGTATTAGGACAATAAATAAATCTTACATGGCAGCCTTGCCGCACAGCACAGGAACCTCTGGAGTTCCAGCCTATGGCGCCTACAACTTCATCTGGTGGAGGAGGTGCTAACCGCATTGCCAGTTCCCCCTTTGTGAGGATGTGGATAATTCATGACAAGTGCCCAATTGTCATCTGGAAATAGGGGACATTTGGAGCACTATGTGTTCCTATAGTAAATGATTAATGTGCATTTTTCTGATCTTGACAGATTCCAAAAGAAGAGCAGATTGCTACCCATAAAACTAAGCAGCATCAATACAGAATTACTGGAAGAATCCAAAAGTCTTTGCAGAAATTCTGTACTTACTCCAATGTTTTTCAAAAACCAGCTATTTAAAAGGGACCAGGGTCAATATAAATGAAATAAATGGAGGCTTAGATAAAATATGTCAGAAAATTTGCTGAAAGGTTATTTTAAGGTGGCCTGTTAAAAACAATAATGGCCCATTAGGCTGTCTTGTTAAAGGCATTAAAGTCACAAGCACAATGCGTGAGTCACATGGGTAAGATTTTCTAGTTTTTGTATAAAAACTTTAGTATTGAATTTCTGATAAAAGTAAAATGTTAGAGGTTTTGTGTATATTATCATAAACATGAATTTAAATTATAGGGAGAGGAGTAAGTGAAATATCCAATGCCCTACAACTGTGATATTAAAATGATGCACAGTATAATTTATTTTACAATTAAGACATTGATGTATTTTTCTTTATAATTAAGAACACATTTATAAAATTAACTAATTATTTTGAAGGCAGTCATAGATGGTCTTCCTACCAAAGGCATTAATAATTTTTTGAAACAAAATGTTATATCTTTTCAATGACAAACATAAGATACTAAGTAATGTGGGACCTAAATGATGTAGAATAAATGGTCGTCCCACTGTTCACTGTGGAGTTAGCAACCAGAGTTTGCAGTTGTGGGGTGAATACACATGAGCAAAACTTTATCTGCTTTGTTCATTGACTAATATTAGAAACTTAGAACAAAATGTAGCACGTGGAAGATTCTTAGAAGTAGTTGTTAAAACAAAGAACCATTAAGTCAGTGGTTTGGAAATTACATTAAACAACAAATTCTTATACTTTTCTGTTAGCCACGATTCTGGGCCCTATACCCTGTTACTAATTTAGTTCTTGTATAAAATTTTATACCACTTACCATAAAGAAACTTTAATTCACTGTGATCTGCTAATGATAAATAAAATTTTTTAAGGATCATGAAAGTCTGTTGTACATTATTTGATTAAGAAAATGTTCTTTTGACTTTAAAATTTTTTTAATTTATATATTTACTTTTTGAATATTAATGATATAGCATCAACAATGAAAAAAGACAAAGGGTAGATACAGATATTTTTCATTCAGGTACAGCACTCCACAACACAGAGCTAAAACTACCTGTTTCTTTGCTGAGAAAACATCTATAATCGGATGCCACTGTTTTAATTGAAGGTATCAGATATATCACATGGAAATTTGTTTTGCTTACATTATTAATACTGCTGTACGTCGCCTATTCAATCACATTCTGAATGTGTTGCACTGTCACTCCTTTAATCATCAAAATTAATTGGCAAACCTCTTGTATTTCTGCTCAGTAGTGATCAGGAGTTTAGAAGGAGTTGACCTAGGAGCACCGAGCTGGGTGAGGCAGATGCCGGTCTTCGGCAGGCAGGGGAGGGCTGCTCAGAGAGAGAAAAAACGAAACAAACAAACAAACAAACAAAAATAGCCAGAGTATGGCAGAAGACTCCACATGCTTGGTTTACAGATGCTTTATGACAGGAAACTCACATAAATGATAACTTGATGTGAAAGAAGCAGCGCGGAACATTGCGGATCACGATACACATCTGCGTCCAGAAACCCGCCGTGCGGGCACTGAACACAGCAGGGAGCAGCTGTGCCATGTAACCCTGTTGACCAGATCACCGTCCAGGAGGACACCTTCTACTTCAGGGTACGCGTTCTGTCTGACCTGGGAACCCTCAGGGCTTTGCTCTGGGACGCGCGCTTTTAGGAAAGCATGTCATTTGGCTTCTCTGCAGTTATCTGGCTCCTCTCTCCACTAACTGCTCGATTTCAGCAGAATGTAGCGTTTCAGTGAGGCAAGCAAACGCAGGGGAATCATCTGCAGCTACATAGCTAAAGCTTGTGACGCATCCTCTGTGGAACTGGTCGCTGGGAGGGAGAAGGACTGCCACCCAGTGCTTCCACGGTGCCTGGCTCACACAGCTGCAGAATTGACACCGAAAAGCAGGGCGAGCAAGGAAAAAGAAAAACTCCTTTTCCTTGAGGGGAAAAAGAATTCTGAAGTCTGTGAGAAAACTTACGTATAGTAATTCCCTATTCCAAACATACAAAAGTCACAAGCAGCCTTATTCTTTGGTTTCTAGACACATTTTTGAGTTTAGCACAATAGGGAGAAGAAAATTGGAGTTTAGTGAATCCAGTGGGGCAAAAGGTGAAGAGGACTAAATTTCAGTCAAGACAACAAGGGAAGTACAAAGAATACTGTTTCTCTTTCATGTGCTTTGATCCTCTTTCCTGCTTTACCCTTAATGAATACTTTCTCAAAACTAAAAATAAAACACTGCATTCTATTAAACCGTGCTCTTCCTCCATGGGAATTCTAAATGGATAAGTTTATATTCTCATCTATGCACATGACTGTATATTTTCATACATACAATTCATGAATATATATATATATATATATATATATACGTCTTTTCTTTTTGCTGGAGGTCAGGCAGTGGACAAGGGCAAGAAGAAAGGGAGTTTAATAGAACCCCAAAAAGTAAATGTTAGATTCTCTGCACTGCTCTTAAAATTCTAATGACAGACTCTGACCAAACAAGTGAGAAGTATCAGATTGGTCCTGATGGTACGCACAGGACATGAAACGCGAGGAGGGTGAGGCAAGCGGATGCTTACAATCCCCCACCTGTTGTTGTAGAGAGAGCCCACACCCCGGCCCTAGTAACCCCTGGAAGGTGGCGGATTGCGAAAGACACTTACTAAGGGAAGGATAAACATTTCCTGACAACAGTTAATGGCACCATGTGTGTATGCTCAGAGTAAACTTGATTTTTCATGTTAGATAATGTAGCCACGATGTCTCATGTTATTTTAACTGGGGAACAATGAAATAAATGTTCTGCTTCATGCTTTGATCTTATTCACACGTGTATGCCTTACAGAGTCCACGCATCATGACCTCAAAGTTCAAAAACCATGTACTACTCAGGGCCGATTCAACGTTTCCTGGTGCTAGCTGCAGCTTTCTTAGTTGCAGACAGGGCCCTCACTGTGGTGGAAGGTTGGTCAGTGACTGCACATAACAAATTAACTCTCTTCCAGTAAATAGTTTAAACACTCGTTTTCATAAATACATGATACTTGTAGGCACAAGTCACCTTTTCTCCCCCACTGATGGCTTTGATTACTTTGACAGATTAAGATACGCTAATGATACAAATTAGGAGGAAAAAAGAATTAAAAGGGTGTTTAACTCTGATGCCAGGCTGTCAATTTCTCTATAGTGCTACCAACTTACAGATAGATGATTAAAATTGTTTCATTTAGGAATTTTGAATATTTTAATAATTGAATGGCTTTCTGGAGGAGGAAAAAAGAAAGAAAAATCTGTGCTAGTTAAATTACACATCCTATTTGATTTAAAATTAGAACTGGATTATGCTGTAAGTGTGGAGATCTTTCTGCATTACTACAAAAATTTACATTTTTCTCTCACATCTTTATTTAGTGTTCTAATTCCTTACATTCTGTGTTATTCATATATTTTCTTTTAATGCAATTTTATAAAGACTCAGTGGTCATTCATTTCTGAATTCATTTCTAAAGTAACGACTTCCAATCATTGTGCTAGATCCTGTGATTACATTTTAAATATATAAAATAAGATTTTGTATTTAAAGGGTAGACAATTTAGCAAAAGGTAATTGGAGCATGTAAATAAATAACTCTTCATGATGATGAACCTGTGTGTGCCCAAATAGCACACCTAATATTTTAATTGCATAGAGATAATATGATATTGTATTTTATAGTCAGACAGCATATATTTAAGGTTTGATTTCACCACTACATAACTATACCTACCTTGAGATAAATATATAATTTATTTGGGTTTCTATTGTGTTATCTACTGGATGGGAATAAAAATGATGTATATCTTTGAGAAATGAGCAAATATTAATTGAGATCATAACTTTGAATGATTTACGAGAAGGCAGTAAAGTACCAAATGTTTTAATGATAACCAATGTTTAAGCTAAGGATCAAACTTATCTCAGTGGTTAAATCAATGTTTTTTGCCCACTGTATCCTCTAAATAAGAAACTGAAGTCAGACACTATCCTATTCGTTGCTGTATCCTTACTAATTCAATGAGAGTTGAATAAATGTTTATTAAATAAATAGACAAAGGAATGGGTGAATGTTTGATAAATTATTTTTAAAAACCATCATTAAACTCTCTAGAAAGATCTGCACGCTCATCTCCATGAGATGGCAACTTTGGTATGAAGATACAATAGTAGAAAGCATGTGATAGGACCATAAGACTAAATAGATCCCTATCTAAAGTAATAATCCAAATCAGTTCTGGAACTCATGAAAATTACATAGTGATCATATTATAATTTAGTACAATGCATGCTTAGGAAGTAAAAACGCTGAGAAAAGTCCTTATTCATGGGCTTGTGTCTGTAAAACACGTGGAATTTGCCTAAGCAAATGAGTGCCCGTCAGTGGGTAAAGCTGGAAAATGGTAGTGAGAAGAGGACCCCCCTGCACGTCCGAAGCACCACACTCCGGGCTCTTAATCACTTCACCATTGCAAACTTCATGTTCATTGTATATAAATATGAAATGAAGAATTGATAGGCTGCAGTTTCTCCTAAGTGTGAAATTCAGAGCCATTTCATTTTGGTTCTTTCTTTATCTGCGTTTTGGAAGAATGTGTTAATTTCTCTTAGCAGAATTGAAAGGCTGTTAAAGTACATGAAGAGGACTTGGAGCCAAAAACCTGAAGACACTGACAGCCCAAGAGCTCTTTATGTGATGCTTTAATTTAGTATAAGGCTATTCCAGGAAGTCACTGAAAAGAGTTTAGCTATTTTGAAACCTCATACTTTCCTGGAGAAAATGTAAGGAACTTCCTTTGTTGGACAAGATCCATAATTACGTTTCTAAAATAAAAGAATGGCAGTCTGATTCAATAAATTATTGTTTATAAAGCTTTCAAATGGCATGTAATCATGGGCACTTTTATTCATTTCCTTCTTTAGTCCAGCAGGCACAGCTACATGTATGATCTCAGTGTTTCTTAAACTGTACAAAAAATGTGTGTTGAATAACTTTTCTGTACCTCCAAATTTGCTCTGCACCCTGCCTTCTGCCCCAGTGGGCCGATCTGTGTTGCATATGAATAGATTCTTCGGGTTATCAGAAGAAAGGAAGGAGGGTGAAGTCAAAATCTTTATCTGCCTGATTCCCTCCTTGTGAAACTGCCTTCCTTGTTTTGGGATCTGTTCTAGTACAGATTTTTGCCGTTTGCAGATTCTCCCAGCCTTAGTATGAAAAAAGCACCCTGTTTCCTACGCTGCCTTTTGCAGGTGTACCACACATCACACACTCCTAATTACCACTGTCTTAGGGAAACCTGGGTCAGGGTGTGTAATGGGCATGCTATTTACCTTCAGACAGCTGCAAGCCAAGAAGCTTATTGTGAGCACTTTGCAGTTACTTCTTCAATCTGTCCATGATCTTTGTTCCTGGCCCTGGACTTCCTTGTTGATTAAATATATATTTTAATACTCAATATGTCTAGTATGATAAATAAATTACACCATATAAAAAGTATGAAGGAGTCAAGAAACTGTACCTGCTTTTATATATCTTTCAATTACGTATGAAATTATATACCCAAGCAACAGAACCAGATTTGAAACATGAAGGGCTAACTGAATTCACATTTAAGTTCTGCCCCATACTATATGAGTGACCTTAAATAAATAATCTACTTCTCTGAAATTTTTATTTTTTCTTTGGTATAATAAAACTACTACCAATAATTACATCTGATAAAGTAGATAATGTAAATCACTATTAAGTGTTCCATATGTATACAAACATTAACTCTATTTCAAGTTTTAAAGACAAGGAGATGCTGTCATCATGAAAAGATATAATTATTAAATACTTTCAAACATGCTCTGAAAAAAGAAGCCTGTCCACACTAACTCACACTGTCTGATTCTATGTGAAAAGTAGTATCAGCATAAGTTGCAAACACTAACATTTCATTGGATAAAGAGTGACTAAGAACAGCTTTCCCAGAGGTGAATTTAAAATCAGTGCTACAAAAAGAGAATAAAACTCCACAAATCTTCAGAATCAAAATGTATTTTAGAGAATTCTTAAGTTTATACCTTTTTAGAAATTGAAAAATTAAGTAAATTGTTTCAGCTACCTGGGTCTACTAAATTGGATTAAAATATTCTGTTTGGATACCAAAGACATCCTTTAAGGCTTTGTGTTGCTGCTGGCAAAGTTCTCATTAAATAGAATTTTAAATGACCTCCGATGAGAACAGTCCCTAGGAAGTAAATGATTTAAAACAAGCCCAAATATTCTTCTTGGCCTCATTTATCCAATTGATACAAATTATTTATTTGATGATATTAAGTGCCATCTTTCACTTAAATGAATCATAAAAACAGCATCTTCAGAATATTTATATATATATAGTGATATATATATAATCACGTGATATACACATGTATATCACGTGATTATATATATCACTTTGACCTAATGATGATAATGAAAGGAAGAAGAAGTTAACAATAATATTTTATATTCAAAGGCTGCTTTAGCAGATGGCATAACTGACTTTCATGTCTTAATTTTCTTTTAACAATGAGAATCACAGTAAGACAATGACATGCATTCTATAAAACCTGTTATTTTACAGACTAGGAAAGAGAAATATGGAAAAGCGTATTTAGGTTAGACAATCAACAAAAAGAGGTATGAGACTCCCAAACTACAATTTTACCCATTGACTGTCATGAACAATATATTTTATATTTTCCCTGAAAAATTCTTTCTAGGATCCTTTATAGAGCAACCAATTCCAGGATTGACCTAAATAAAACAATAAATGTCATATTCTAGATCAAGGGAGAGACTCTAGCAATATTCAAACGTTATTTTAGCATTTTCTACAAGTCAGCCTCTATTTTAGGTCCTGACAGTGAGAAGTGAATAAAGTTGAAAAAATATACATCAGCCTCTTCACAGTGATGGAAAACTGACCAGTAAACCAAAACACGGAGTATAATAATAATGTGGTGGTTATGAACATAAACTTTGGAAATAGAAGATACAAATTCACATCTCTCTCATTTTCTAACCAGTGCTCTAGGAAGAGTTTTATTCTTTGTTTGTATCATGACCTATGTCCTCAGCACATTTTATTTTTTATTTTAAGACAAATTCTCACTAAACTGCCCAGATTAGAACCAAACTTGGGATCTTCCTGACGCAACTTCCCAAAGTGCTAGGATTACAGGCGTATACCACTTCGCCTGGCTGGAAGGCTTCTTAATTACTATGAAATACAGTTTTCTCAGTTACTAAACAGGGATAATGATATTTAATCCAAGCACAGTTGTTATATGATATGAAAAAATTTTGATAAAGAGCTTAGCATAGGGCTTAGAGTGGGTGGTTGGTAGAGCAGCTATTTTTAAGGGCATCACAGATGAATGCACAAAGTTATTGGAGTGGGTAGGGGTGTTACTCATCCACACACCTCCAAATTCCCCCTTGCAGTTTATCACTTTTATTCTTTTCTGTATTTGAATCATCTCTTTAAAATACAATTTGATCCCAGAATGTTATTAAGCTAATTAATTTAACTCCTGTAAAAATCTCTTCACCAGGCTAATCAATGTGCTATTTCTTAACTTTTGGACTTACAAATTCTCTTAAATCAACTTCACTTTATTGTGGGCATTTGGTCAGTGTCATCTGTGTACTTTGTATTGAGTTAAGGAAGGACATCTGACCCAGTTGGTTCAATTGAATGTTCTGGTGAATTCTGAGAATGAAGCCAATCTGTGTCTAACCCTTGACAAGAGAGGACGGATGAATGTGAAGTCTAAATCTCCACAGTCAAATTGTTCTACTGTGAGACAACGCAGTCCCTACACACGGCTGACTCTCAGCAAGGTCTGCTGAATGGTGATATCATGAGTAGAGAAAGTATGTCACTCCTGATTTCCAGCTTAGCTCTGGACCTTCCATTATAGTAGACAAAACAATCAATTAATTTAAAAAGCCTCGCCTTTATATACAGTGTTTAAAGCTTTTTTCTCTTTTTTTTCCTTATATAGCCCTAACAGATAAATGCTGGCTCCTTTGTTACGGAGTAAGGAAATCAAGGAGTGAACATATTCTTCATGTACTCGAGAAGCAAAAGGTAAAAGATTAAGTTGAATCCTCCAGGTAGAGTGCCAGCCACATCTGAAGCAGACCTCTAGCTTTTGGCATTAAGGTTGTTCAAACTTGTAATAGCTCATAAAATTCAACTTTAAATGTTTAATAATGGGAGTAAGGCCACTGTGGGCTCTAAACGGTGTTCACTAATATTCAGACAATCAAATGCTGTGATTCAGCATCTCAGTCTGAGGTGTTTTGCCCTTTGCTGCTGAAAATTGAAGTGAATACAGTAAAATGACTATCAAAGAAATTATTTTATTTTTAAAACTTTCAAAAGTTTTTAGACAAGCCTAGCTTACTTCTAAGGGTCCTTAGTATTTTGTTTTTTGTTCTCCCTTTCTCTAACATGAAGATATTAGTGATACTGTGAAAATGACCTTATCTGGCTTGTCCCCAAAGAGTGTGTTGATGTTTGTGTTCACATTTATTTTCCCTGAAGTATCCTAAATACACTGAAATAAAATTCTAGCACAAGTTGATGCACATAATTGTAAAGGTTCTGGTATGAATTTTTTTAGTTAAACATGTCAGGAAAGAAATATATAACATATAACAAAATGGATGCAAACAGTCATCAATCAAGAGCTGCCTGCCACTTCAGTGCTGCTAGCAGGGTCCTCAGAGTGACAGCACAAATACATGCTGGCAGGCCAATCAAAGCTTTGGAAATAAAAATAAAATGTTTCATACAGGCCCTTCAACTCTCCGTGGCTATGACAGCTGAGTTGCAATTTCATTTTTTGCCTTAGTTTTGAATTTCTTTATTAAATCATTTTCATTTTGACCCTTTGGCTGTCACACACAAACCAGTGCTGGAGAAGGGCATGAAAATAAAGAATGAATACCTATCATGTGCTTGTGCCAACTCCCCACGATGAGTGTAATCGTTATGTACTGCAAACATGCACTAAAATAGAAAGCAAAACAAAAATTGATAGAAGTAGTGCACCTAGAATCTCTGAAGAATGGTGTTTTTAGACATATTTGTGACTTATTTCAATGCATAATGATAACATTGGAATTTTCATTTTTTGAGACAATAAGCTGTGTAATTGCAATGTGAAAAATTATTTTAAATCCAAAGAAAGAGACAAAGAAGCAATTTTTTTCATCACTATTCTTGTGCTGTAGGTTGTAGTTTTTTCTCAAGCTTAAATAAAAGACTATAAATCAACAGAAATGGCTAAAATTAGCGACTACACTGTCCTTAATTTATCATATTCTGAGAAGCCCAAATGCTCGTGGGAAATTTATTTCCAATGGGGTAATTTTCCTTTATTGCTTCAATCATAGATTTGCCATCTTAATAACAAAGGTCTCAACATGATTCGTAAAGTTTTAGATCTGCCATTGGTCTAGTTTGAAACATTCGAAGCATGGCAGGAAAGGGAAGGATCTTATTAATGCATAAGGATGAATGGAAATTTTCTTTTCAGTTTTCATTTCAAGCTGGAAAAAGGATTTATTCTAAGAGACAGAGCAACTGAACTGAATTCTTCCTTGCACCCAGCATTTCTCTTGAGGAAAATATCCTTTTCCTTTTTTTTCCTAAATAATTCACAGATTGCTTTTGTGCAGAGGCCAAAGCGGGTCAGAACAAAGTTCAATTACCTCTTAGCACCATACTCGCCTCTCACAAGGGTATGTTATGGGTACAAGATTTGCTATCTTAATAATATGTGATGGTTAAATGCCAAACAGAGGATTATAAAATGTAGGGGTCAGAAGAATAACATCCAATATCCTGTATGTTTGATTTTATTAAAAATGTATGCTCATTCTTACCTATCCATCATAAGTCTTGATTAAATCCTTCAAAAACTGCCTTTTTCTGGTGTTGTCCTAATTATCTATGCCTACACACAGATCACAAACCATGTCCTGTGTCACATTGGCTTTCATCAGTATGTCACATTGTGTCTTGTCACTTTGTAAGGCACAGTGTGACAGATGAGGTTCCAAAATGAGGCATTATATTAGCTCTTGGCATAATAAACTATGAAATGAAATAGATTTCTCAACTGATTTTTTCTATTTACATTTGCACATGCCCTATGGACTTTTCTGTATGATAGTTAAAAGTTCATTAGAGTTATATTATTTTAAAGGTATATTCTTCTCAATAAACATTGACCTTTTGTTATATATATTTTCATTTTTTAAGCAAATACAATAGTACTACTCAGTGATGAGAAATAATGACTGATAAATTCCTGAGATACTACATTTACCACTATTCATGTCTTGTGATAATTACAGCAGTTCAACGAGTTAGGTGGGGTAAAATCCATCGTTCTCATTTTAAGGTAAGCATGGAAATCACCAAGAGATTTCATGATTTACGTTGTCACACACTAGGCAGACAGGGATCACAAGGCCTTTGTACTTCCACAGGTCAGATGAGTATTTTCAAAGCAAACTTTCTTTTATGAATCTGGAAGTTTTCAGCGTTAATACATTACTTGCTAGTGTTCTTTTCCAGTTTTTCATAAACACGTGGCAGGTGAGCTGTGGTCCCCATGGTGCTGGTCTCATGTTATTCTCATGACATATTACATTTCACAGAAAAAGGGATGACACAGATGCTGTTAAGATGATGTACATGTTGGCCTCAAGAAAGCAAGATTATTTGGGATTATTAAGTCAGCTCACTATAATCTCATGAGTTGTAAAGTCTAAAGCTCAGCATATAAAGGAATTCAAATTATGCCACATACTAAAAATGAGTAAGAACATTAAATTAACAATTGTGCAACCTTAGAACAAAAAGACTGGACATGAAAATCAAAAATCTAAGTTGGTTTTCTTTCCTGCCTCACATCCTAGTATCTTGTGCCCTGTTTTCCATCTTGGGAGTGACACAGAATTTCTTCACACAGCATAGTGTTAGACAACAAACAAGGATATATCAGTTGTGAGAATAGTTTGAAACAGTCTTACAGATTTTCCCTCACCCAACCTATAACAATTTGCTGGGCATTAATCCCACAGTAGGATATATACCCAAGGAAATGACACCAGTATGTTGAAAAGAAACCTACACTCTTACACTTAGTGGGGCACTTTCACAATAGCCAGATGTGGAAACAAACTAAGGGTCCATCAAAGGATGAATGGAGAAATAATGTAGTACATAGGATAGAATTTTTCTTCAGCAATAAAAATGAATGAAATACTGTCAGTTGTAGCATTACGGATGAGAGACAGACAGAGAGAGAGGACACCATAACCTACAAATATGTTTAATTATGTGTCAGTTAATAACAAAACAAGGCCAAAAAATATTGTAGCAGGTAGATATGTAATATCAGATGCAGATTAATCTATCTATCAAACGCACCTTTGTATGTCTTGATGCTATAAGTTTCCCTAAATTTTCACTTGGAAGCTGAAAAAGCTGAAAAGGAGAAGCAGAGAACTGAAAGTCAGAGTGGAGGCCAGAGAAGTCATCATTGTGTAATAACACACTCCATATGCTGGGTTTTCAACATTGTGACATTGAAAAATTCATTCATAAAACTCTCCCTGGTGCTGAAGTTGCCTAGAATGCATCAACTTCAAAAATTAATCATTCGAAATTCTTAGTATCAGAGATTATTTTCATTTTTCCAAGATGCAGAAATAATCATAGACAGTACTGAGTCAGCACACATAGCTTCCCCACTCATACAAAACTTTGATAACTCATCAAACTATTTCTTCCTTCTGAGCTAACACAAACCTTACAATCTATTTTAGCACAATGACCTGGTAAACCACTGCCAATTAATATGAATTTTTATATAACAATAACTCAAGAAATTTCCCAGAAATGTCTTGGTGTGAATGTTAGTTTTACACTGTGTGTTCCAAGACGAGACAGCATATCTTTATGAGTCTTAGTTTATTCATATATGAATCATATATATTTTGGTAAATTCTTCCACAGATAAAATAAGGTAATTTATGCTTCTAGAACAAGGTCAGGAAGCTACCATTTATGGGCCAGTTCTGGCCTGCCATCTGTTTTGAAATCCAAAAAGCTGAAAATTGTTTCACATTTTAAAATGGTTGAAAAAAATCAAAATAGTAATATTTGCGGCACGTAAGAGTTACATGACATATGCATTTCAGTGTCATTTCATATGGCTTTAATATAGCCACAGTCCTTCATCTCGACACTGTTGATGGCTACTTTTGCACAGAATTGAGTTGTTACAATGGATACTATACTGTCTACAAACCCTGAGTATTTACCACCTGTTCCTTTATAGAAAAAGTTTGCTGGTTCTTGTTCCTACATGATGCCAAGCAGTTACAAAACGTTTCAGAAAATGTTAGCTCTTTTGGTGGTCAAACTTAATTGTGTCAATTTGATTGGCTTGGGGGCCACGCTGGAGATAAATAACACACATTTCTGGGTGTGGCTGTGTGGGTCATGGAGGCTGGACCTTGGGCACTGTAGCTAGTCCCTCCCCCTTCTTCTCTGGCACTATTACCGTGTTGCTTCCTAGCTTCCGTGAACTAAGTACGTTTGCCCACCACACGCTTCTCTGCAGATGGACCTCCCTTAGTATCAGTTCGTTGTGGACTGAATCCCCTGAAACCATGAGCACAATTGAGCCTCTCTGCCTTTAAGTTGCGGGTGCTCGGTGTAGTGTCTCAGAGACAGGAAAGTTGAGTAGTGTAGTTTCCTTTTTTTTTTTTATTTGAGAATCCATCTGAGTACCAGAAAATCAACAAAACTAAGTGCTGTAGTAGTACTGTAACTAAGAATGGTAATAAGATTCTGAGATCAGTGATAGTAAATAGTTCTTAGACCCATAGATATGCATGTAAAGATAAATCTCTGTTGTCCTGTTTTCCTTTTTCTTACATAGTAACTGGTTTAGACGTCTTACTGCTGAAAAGGGGGCCGTAAAAATTTCTAAGACGTCAGATATTTACGTACAAGCAAATATGGTTAGCTTCCTAACGAGCTACCGTGCAGCAGGCTCCTCTTCATCCTTTCACAGTAGCTCAGTCTACTAAAAATCATCATGACCCCTAATGGTACCAGCTCTGCTGAGTCTTTCAGTTCCTTTTGTAGGCTTCTGCCTTTAACTAGTTTCACTTGTGCGCATTGCAACCAAGTTTTTAGTCGTGATAGTTCCCCAGACCACTCCTGCAGGCACTACTCATTTCCTTAGCATCGTCTGCACTCTCCAGTGACTGTCACCGCCTACAATGCATTGAGCACGCTGTGCACCTCCGTGACAAGGTGATACTGACCAGAGAAGGAAGCTTGTCTTGCATTCTTCTGTTACGTTCACTTAAAGGGAGCTATTACAATTTCAATGACAAATAAAACTTTGTGGGTCTAACTGCAAACTGTATGTCATTTTTTACATTAATACTAATAATTTATTATTTATTAATCATACTCTGCCCTCTCTACCCCAAGATGCAGGCATAGAGGAGTCTAGTGATGGGAAAGATTCAGTTGGAGTGGAGAACAAATCCTGTTTCAGAAAGTTCTCACTGATTTACTGCTTCTCTGGAGGACAAAGGTTTTGATTAAAGCTTCTCAAATTCGAATCTTCTTATATCTTCATACTTTAACCATTCTTGAGAAAATACTCAGTTTACAGGAGGTTTCTGAGTTCCTGATTCAAACTGACTTCTGGGGCATTGGAAGGCTTGTGTAGCCCTATGTCATCATACTGGTTCACAGATAGGAGTCAATTTTCAATTTCCACTATGCAAGATTATCTTTGAAGTTGTAGAACCAAGATTTCAATTGGCAAAAATACCATTTGAGGAGTCAAACATAGAAACATTTCATAAACTTTTCCTTTTTTCTGTCATACCCAAATTTCAATATGCTGAAGCATAAGTTTATTAAAATCTAAGACTATGCCTCTGCTTAATTATGTCTAAAATCATGCCCACCAGGTTTAAAAACCTTTTACAAAATTATCATAATGTAAATATTTAGAAGTTATTCAGGCTTTAGACAGGAGTGGCTTTAATGAGAAGCATCCTGTTAAAGGGTTTTTGAATTGTCTCTAGTTTTCAATTATCCTTTAGTAGCAGAACAAGAATTTAGTTCAGAACAGCGACGTCTCTAGCCAAATACTTGCTGTTCCAGGTACCATCACAGACAAATGCAACCACAACACTGCTATGTTTGGCCAAAGAGTTGTGAGCAGAGGTCTGCTGGAGGTTTCTAAAATTTTTTTTTTCCTTATCAAAAGAGATATACATATATTGCTGCCACGCATTTGCTCCACTGCTGACTTTCTTCTTTCTCTTTGGTCATCCAAGACAATTATATTAGTATTAATTTGTGACAGTAAATTAAATAAAAGTGAAAAGCTACATAAAATAAAGTTAATTATATTTATATTTAAAATGATACTTTCATGCAGTCAGTCTAATGTATCTCGAATTTTATCTTCTTTTTTGCCATATACTGGATATTTTTTTTCTTTTTTAGACTTTTATTAGTACACATTTGTAGTATGTAATCATTACATTCATTTTAGTGGATCAGTACATCACATATTTGAATTCTCTTCTTTTCCTCCTCTCTTTCCACCTCCTTTTATTTTTATGGCATCAGATTGATTTATTTATAAGAAATTATAAAGTTAATTACCATGTGTACAAGTTGAAAAACATACTAGACCAAAGAATATATAAAACATGTAAGAAAATTGTACAAAGTCAAGGTATACATTTAGATATATTATCCGCATTTTAGTATAATATTTTGTTTCCTTTTCTCCTATGATGGCTTTTATTTTGTTATATATATACACACATACATATATATATGTGTGTATATATATAACATATCCACATATATTACAAATATATACATATATTTGTATGTATACATGTATGTATATATTTGTATACATACATATATATTACAAAATATAGATATGTATATATATAAAACAACAAATTTAGTATACACCTAATGCAAACACACACACACATATTTGAAATATATATCTTCAAGTAAATTTAGTGTTTTTGTTTTAACATTTAGATCCTTAATTCCTTTTGATTTTAGTTTAGTGTATGGTTAGAGACATAGATCTAGTTTTAGTCTTTTATGTGGAAAGCATCAGTTTTTTAGCATCATTTATTAAAGAGGCTTTTTCTTCTAGAGAAGGTGATTGGCTCCTTTGCTGAAGATAAATACATAAAATTGTAATAAAATTTAAAAACATATCAAATGGAATAAGAACCTTTGAATATGAAATTGGTAAACTTAATCTCCAAAACTGGCAACGTAGAACACGAAATCAGAAAAAAAAAAAACTTAAAAGATCAAAGTCCAGAGTCAATCATTTCCTGTGCATCAATAATAGATAGGCAGAATTTCAAATTAGGAACACAATGTCATTTATATTGACATCCTCTAAAATGAAATGACTATTGATAAAACTAAAAACTATGTTCAAAATCTACATGACAAAAATGACAAATGAAAGATCTCAAAGAAGTCCTACGTAATACAAAAATATTCTATATTCATGTAGAAGACTCAATATCAAGTTCTTCCTAAAATGAATTACAAATTCAATATAATCTGTATTAAAATTCTAGGGAGTTATTCAGTAACTGATTCCAAAATTACTATAGGAAGATAAATGACTAGAACAGTCAACAGTAAAAGTGGACAAAGTCACAGTGCTAACAGTACCCAACTTCAAGATTATTTTATAAATCTGTGGTGGTCAGATCAGTGTAATATTGGTGAAAAAATAGAAAAATACATAAATTGAAGCAAAATAGAGAGCCTAAAGTTAGAATCATATAAATAAAACCAACTGATGTTTGACAAAGGATTGAAGGTGAACCCATGAAGCAAAAATAATTGAGAAAATGATGCTGGAAAGACTAAACATCTGCATGGAATAATATGAATATCAGCATGTCCTTTACAGCCCTATTGAACATTAACTCAAATATGTTTTAGACCTAGATATAACTACAGAACCACATTCGTGTCCTGATTTATAAAAAAAAAGAAAGTATTATAGAACTGATGAATGATAAAATAGAAAATGTAGAGGACCTCAGAAGTGGTGATGATTTTTATACATAGTGTAATACCAAAGGTAAGATCTATGACAAAAATTATTAGAAAGTTGGAGTATGTTAAAATTTAAAACTTCTGCTGTACAAAAATAATGTGAAGAAAATAAGAAAAAAAATCTAACATTGGAAAAGAAAATACTTTCAAGAAACACATCTAACATAGGCTTGCTATCCAATATTTCCCAGAAACTCTTAAAACTCAACACTAAGAAAATGAACAAACCAATACAATTTATCAAAAGGCAAAAGACACGAATGGAATGAGAAATATAAATAGAGATCCATCATCATTTATTATTATAAAACTCTGAATGTAGATAAAAACTGCTACCACACACCTGTATAAGTAATAAAACACAAAATAATTTCATCAGTTGACAGAATCTATTAAAATAAATTTTAAAACTTTATTTTGTGATATTCATTATTATTACTCAAAAAATGTCAAAGATGTCATGTGAAAGGATGTAAAATGATACAGGTACATACTGAAAAGGGGTTATATAATATTAATCAGATAGTTTTTAATTTAAGAGAAAACTATTAGTGAACAAGTCACTACTGTACGCTAATCAAAAGGACAATTTGACAACAAGCTAGACTTCATTGGAACACTTTTCCTGGAAGTAAAGCTGAACATATCGTAAGTTGGTATGGGATATTATAAACCCAATGGTCCAGAAACACAGAAGAAATACAGCAAAAATAACAAATTTAAGTAAAGCAAATAATAGGATTAACTCTGTACACTAACATGTATGATGACTGGTGAGTGTTTACCCCTAAACTTAGCTTCCCCCTAAAATTAGTCAGAGAGGGGAGGAGGAGTTGAGTGTTGTTACAATACTATCAATACTGTACAAACTGCAGCCAATATTTTAGAATGAAAACCTAAGAGCTAGACAGACCAGACAATGACAATGTTTATACTAACATAGTAGTAAATATTACTTACTAATTACACACATGTGATTACTTTAATACAAACCACGAACATTTAGGGATTTTGTTCCTGCTTTTGATGTATATAGCATTTTTTTACTCTTTATTGACTGTTAAATTGTATAGGATTTTTTGTGATTCATAAATGTGACACATTTAAAAAGGAAAACATGGACCAATTACACAAAAAATATAACAATTAACAAATATTGACACACATCCTTCCATCCTATGATGAAGTAGGATATTATACCCTCTGTTTCCATTGCCAACGATACTTTCACTGAGTTGCTTTCAGCCTTTAGGTATCATTTATTATTATTATTATTATTATTATTATTATTATTACTTAGAGATAACAGGGAACACAATTAGCCATGAGATTAATTTTTATTTTCTGCTCTGGTTTTTCAAGTCCTTATTGCACAGTTTTCTGGTTCCAGTTCGACTGATAACATCAAACTAAATAGCCTCTCATAAAAGCAATTACGTATGGAATATTTAGATCTTACCTGCAAGGGCACATTTTTAATTTTCCAGCATTACTATTTGAGTTCCCCCAAAATGTCCTTATAGTTGGCATGTGCAAGTTTGCATTGGTAAACAAGCTTTATAATCAGGTCATTGCATCAATTAATTCATCACATCATACATCTATCTCTAAAACAGCTATAATTTTTAAAGTGATTCATATTGAATATTATTGCAGTCTAAAAATTTTTATAAAGAAAAATTGGCTTGAAAGTAAAAAAGTAATTAGAATTTGTGGAATGGAAATTAAATGCCAATTATAAATAGTTTCAGTAAGGAAATTGAGAAAGGCTTATCTAACTTTACTGTCTTTTCTAGACAACAATATAATGATAGTTAATTCATCATCAAAATCAAAGACAAACTGTTAGCATTCACCAACAAAATGCATCTAAGATACATACTAATTTCCATCAGTCAAGTGACAGAACATTGTGTGATCTTTTCTCACCCTCATTAAGTTTATTGGTACAATTTACATATACATTCTGACACGCCATCACAGGCAATTTGTAGCCTTCCATGACATATCCTGATTCCTCTTGTTTTGTTCCCCATCCCCTCCCCACCCCTCATTCCCTTCCCTTCCTCATTCCATTTTATATTCCTTTAGTCATTTTAGTTTTCTCTTATTTCCTTTCCCACTCTACCCTCCCTATTTCCTCTTTCTTTTGAACAATTTCTTCCTATTTCACAATATCTTTTATACACTTTAGTCCTTATTTGATATCTCACGACAGAGGAAATAATGCAATATTCACACGTGTCCAATTTATTTCACTTAAGAGTATGGTCTCTTGCCCAGCACCTGCCTGACAAGTGTAAGGCCATGTGTCCAATCCCCTGTACTACTACTACTACTGCTAATAATAATGTATTATGGTGCATCCATTTAGCTATAAATGTCTCAGGTTTAACTTTCTTTATGGCTGAGTAGTACTACAGCATTATATTTTTAAAATGCCATCTTTTTATATCCATTTAGGAGCTGATGGGAATTTGGATTGTTTCCAAGATTAAGTTGTTACAAACTGTACTGTTATAAACATGGGTGCACATTTATTGCTGTGGTATGGTGTTTTTTATTCTTCCAGGAACATACCCAAAAGGGCTTAGCTGAGTCAATGGGACTGCTAGTCCTAGTTTTTCGAGAATCTCCACACTGATTACTGATTTCCACAGTGGTTGCAACAGTCTTCACTGCCACCAAGAGTGGAGAAGGGTTTTGTTTTTTTTTAGCAATAGCCCTGCCAGCATTTTTCATTGGTTGATTTCTTGATAATAACCATTTATTTTTTCTTCAGTAAGGTGCAATCTCAGTGTTGTTTTAATTTGCATCTCTTGAATGACCAGTGATGTTTAATATTGTTTTCATATAATTATTTGTCATTTGTATATTTTTCCTCTGAGAAGTGTGGCTGGGTATATTGGGTAATCTTTCAAACCATGTCTTCCAACAGCACTGGTCATGGGAAAAACCAGTACTAGACAAGATGGACCATAAAAAGCAGATGGAACATGGATGCTGTCTATATTTAGCACAAAAATACTGATATTTTGTCTCTGTTTTGGGTTACAGCATGACTTCTATAAATTTCCAACAACCTCCCACACCCATCACTAACCAATGGGCAATTTTGAGTTCTAGAGAGGGTTTTCACAGAATGTAGAACTTTTATTTTAAAATCAAGCAAAGCTCTATGAAATGAAGGATGGTTTGCCAGCCCAACTGCTCATGTTACAGTAATAAGCAACATACAAAATGATGAGAGAGAGAAAGGGAGAGAGAGAGACAGAGAGAGAGAGAGAGCATGTGGTTCTAATCCCTAAATATTTAAAAATTTGAGATAGTTTTTGGATTTTTGGATTGGAATATTTGGATTTATCTCCTAAATTCAGTATCAAATATTAGATGATCCATATATTATTTATCAGACTAGAAATGTGAATAAATGAGAAAAAAGTAACATTCAATTCTGATTAATACTCATAGTTTTACTAGAATGAAATTATTTAAAGTAGTAATGCTTAACCAATAGGAAAGTATAGACATAACACTCTTTTATTTCTGGAAGTATTATCTTTAAAAACAGAATCAAGACAAGAAGTTACATATCAGTTTCATTTATATCCATTTTACTGGAGATCTTAGGCATTGTAACAGAAGTATAAAAGGTGATAGTAAGGTGGATAAAAAGAACTTTTATTATTTATAGTAGACAAAATCTATAAATATTATTATTTTATCAATTTTAAAAATCCAAGAATAACATTCACAAATAATAAGATTTATGAAAATTATCATAACCAAAAAGTACAAGTTCTCTATGAAAAAAACTACAAATTTTATTGAAGTGTGTGAGTCAGATAAATAAATATTATAATATTCATGTTTCAGAAGACCCAAAATCTTAAAGGTGAGGTGTCATGTTCCCAAAATTTCATGATATTTCATGAAATTTGAAAGCTAATACATATATATAAATATATATACACACACACACACACACAGATATCATACAAATGATAACGAAAAATAAAGCTATACAATAAAATAACCAGTGAATGCATACTAGAAGCAATAAAATAACATGATCTATATAGAAAAATTAAACTTAAAATTGAATCCTAACACACCAATATGATAAATTCTAAATGGATGAACCATAAATGTGAAATATTATTATAATAAGATATAGAAATATTTTATGACATCAAATAATATAATTTTAACAGCACTGACATTTGAAATTTTATATTAATGAACTAACAAGAAGACTATCAACCAAGCAAGGACAAGCCTAGCAGAAACTGTGTATAACACATGTAATTTTAAAAAATGAAAATTTAGAAAAAAAGTAAAAGTCCTGTATAACTATTAAGTGAAGAAGCAACATCTTCCCACCAATCAAAAATTAATAAATAAATGAACAAAAAAGAAAAGATAATTTATATAACCAGAAACATAAATTCACAGTATGATCAGCTTTACTAACATTCAGAAAATGCACATATAAAATTAGAATATACCAGCTCAATCATATGAACAGAGATAGTTAATAAGCTCCAAACACTAAATGTCTGTGAAACAATTGGAAAATAAAATTGTTCTTGCTTTTCTACAGGTAGAACAATGAAATAAAAGGCATTTGGAAACCGATCTGACAAACTTCAAGAGTGTTGTAAATTCACATATCCATTATTACTTGATAATTCCCAACCATGAACTCACAAGTGAACACTGCAGAAGGAATATCTTTAAGATAAGGATGTAACTGTATACTAGTGAAAAAGTGGAAGTACATAATTATTCCTCTGTAGGGGAAAGTATACCTAAATGATTTGAATACATACATTCAACAGACAATTGAATAATTAAGCACAATTTAAGTTAATGGGCTAATACCACCTTATTAAGCATGGATACACCTTTAAAACATTCTCAAGTTATGAAAGAAAACATTGTAACATCAAATATATAGTATACTATTTTTAGGTTTTACACAATAGAAAATAATACTAACACAACATTTATGAAAAAAACATTTTGACCAAATGACCAAATAAATCGGATTGAAATGTAACAATTCCAGATGAGTGTTTCCTTGTAGAATTAGAGAAATAGGTAAGAACTGTTAAAGTAAGTTTTAATATACCTATCACATCTTACATCTTTGCATGAAACTAAATTGACAAAGTTAGCATGGATTTTTTGGGTTTGGAATATAGTGGTAACCAAGGCACTGCTCTATAGTCACTTGAGTTACTTGTTAATAAAAAAATATGTATTGCAAATAAAGGGAATTATAACAGCTAATTAGTCCAAACAGCCTTATTTTACCTATCTATTTTATATCCAGTGAGTTCTGTTGCCTATTGATAGAAAGAACACCTTCATGTGTACAGTATGTTAAGAAAAGTAACAAGCAGTATTTTAGTATCTACTATAGTCCTGGTCTCCTGTATAGCATGAAATTTTATGCATGCATATGTATAAATCAGTCAATCAATATTCATAAAATGAAACAACCAGAAAGACGGAAGCCAGCAAGGAGCCTATTTGTTCTGATTAAAATATCTATAGGTTTTTCTTCATCCCTATTTCCTCCCTGGAAGGAAGGAATGCTACAATGCAAAGAAACTGAAGAACAAGAAATAATGTACAACTATATACAAGCAGCTTTAGGAAAGAAAATTTAAGTTATTTTGAAAAAAAATCCCACCAGCAGCAAGTACAGAGGAAAATAGATTAAGGAACTTTGGATCTTTAAAATATCCAAATCTATTCATCACTAAGGGACAACAATGAAGCAAGTCTCAGCCGAGGAGCACCGATGTAGTTTGACTGTTGTAACAAAGTATCCAAAGCATGGACGCTTAAGAAAATAAATGTGTTCTATTATAGTTCTACAGTCCTAAAGTCCAAAATCAGCTCCCCTGGGGCAAAATCAAGGCCTTTGCTGAACCACACTCCCCACAGAACTTCAAGGGCTACTATGTTCTGGAGTCTTTCAGTCTGGTGGCTGCGGGCTTCCTTGGTTAGGGCTGCCTCTCTTCAGGCTGTGCCTCCATAGTCAGATCGCCTTCTCCCCTCTGTCACGTGTGCAGTATTTCTTTCCTCCCTCTTACAAAGTCATATGAGAGACTACTAATTCAAGATAATCTAGCCATCTCAAAATCATCAACTGAATCATATCTACAAATTCATATTTTAGCAAACAGTAACATTCGCAAATTCCAGGAATGAACACATGAATATTATTGAGGTACTGCACCAAAGGTAGATATGAGGTAGCATTTTTGCAAAACACTATGGACTCCTACTCTTTGTCCATCATTTTTTCTTCTTATTTGAGGCACTCTCATTTCATGTGACAACTCTCTCTCTCCCTCTCTCTCTGTCTCTCTGTCTCTCTCTCTCTCTCAATAGATCTGAGAGCAGAAAGTCCAATTACAGTTCTCCATTTCTCCCTGAACAAAGAATTACACATGTACTTTAGTTTATGCAAGCTTTTATCAGACAGAGTTTATAATCCAAACTGCAGACTCATTATCCATGTCTAATTTTGCTTTTATAAATGATACATTCTGTATGGAAACATAAAGAAAGAATCTCTCTTCTTAGAATCTGGAGTTAATCAAATTAAAACTTAAAAGATTGTCAGAGTTGCCATCACAGGAAGGGAGCATATTTAAAGAACAAAGGAATGAAACAAGCACACAGAGAATCAGAACATGCAGCATCCTCCTGACCACCGCGCATGCCTGAGGCTAGCTCTATGCTTGGCTGTCTCCGTTTTAGGAGCCAATTTAAAACTACCCTTGGCTTCAGCTGGCTTGCACCAGGCACCCACTCTGCGACAGTCTTCACAAAGAATACATAGTTGAGCAGGAAGAGCTCAGTGATCACTTCACATTTTTACAACCTCTTGCTTCCAAATGTCTACAGTCCATTTTAAAGACCTGGTAAAATTAAAAATAGATCATTAAACGATTGGCAATTGCATTGACAATGATGCACTTTAAGTTTATATTGCTTTCTTGAAACAGGGTATTTATGATACAACTATGTTACATCGTCACTGCAATAGAAAAAGCTATAATGTAAAATATTGAGACATTTGCACTTGGTTTTACTAAAAAAAATAGTGAAATGATGAAGCCAATGTACAAGAATAATTTCCGTAAGCCAACTTCCAAATAAACAAGAAAACAGTGAAGAAATATTTCTATGAAGTTACACAGCCATTTTTTGGATCCCAGAAGTTACCTTAAAATTTCCTCCAGTAAAATTCATTCTAAAAAAGTGCATTTAAACTATGTGTTTGCATTTGATGATTTCTTTACATATCTAATTTCTTAAAAAGTAAATATGAACAAAGCAATTCTAGAATTATATTCCAGAATTCATAAACCTTTATATACTTGGACATCATGTTGCCCAATTCAATAAACATACTATAAACATAATATTATTTTGTCTTATGAGTGTGTTTTTATATGTGATTTAAGAGTTGATAAAACAGTTCATTTGTTACCATTTGTAAAACAAAGCGAAATAAAAACTGCATTAAGCTCTTGGTCTGGAACATAATTTCCTATTATAATATTGTTTCTACGGGAACGTCAGATCTGATATCCATCATTTCAACCTTTACTGCTTTTTCCAGGAATGAAATGTCAGAATATTTGAAGAGTGGTTATAAAATATTACTTTTAAAAAACAGATGTAGCAAATATAAAATATTGCTTTTAAAATGCAGTTTTAGCACATCCCGATTCAAATTATTAGAAACATCACTGTTGTGAATAAAGTGGGCAAATAATCAATCTTAATAACCTAAATGTTGTCCTTAGTTATCTAATTTATAACTCTTGAAATAATTATTATGAAAGTTTAAGCAGGATTGTCATATCTAAGTTGCAAAATCTGTAAAGTTAAAAAAAAATATTCCCACAGGTGCACATAGCAGCTCTGTCTTTGTGCAATGTAAAATAAAAGTCTTTTTGACTCTGAAGGAAAGACACTGGACAAAACACTATGTTTCAGCAGTAGATCCTTGGAGTGGGTACGTGGAACATTTGTGTAACTATTTCCTCTTTGCTAGTGAAAATTTACACATAAGATGCTTGATTTTAGCACACAGCCAAGCTATAACCGTAATGAATCATCATGCCAGATCTTAAAATATTCAATATTTGGCATAAATTAACTAGCATATTCTTTTCTCATAACTGGTATTAGAACAAATACACAACTTGAACATTCCAATTATCACAAACCTAGGACTTTTACTGGGGATGGTTTTTCTTTTCCTCCAGCATGCTAGCGCATGCCATTGTGAAAACCAGAGCCACTTGAAAAATGCTCCCTGAAATTCACACTAACATATACCACATAGAGTGATAAATGGAGTTGTGATACTGAAATGAATTGCCTATGAAATTTGCCCTCGTTTGAACTTGGATTTAACAGCCAAAAAGCTATTGATTGGTGGAGCCAGTTTGAGTCAGATTTTCCATGACCTGTAACTGAAGTCATTTTATCAGATACAATCACCAACACTAAATTACGCATAGTATTTGTAGCCATAACTTCACTAAGAAAACTTAAATTGATGACGTTATTGAAATTTAAACACAATAATTGCATATACAGTAAAATCAAAAAAATAGACAAATTTCATTAGCTAGAATATCTATGAGGAGATGGGGGAACAACAGAAATGTGTTTCATGAAATTCTAACCTTGCAAATTGTGTTCACACATGCTCAACTAATATAGGTTCATTCCTTAACAAAGTTTCCATTCCAAGTCCCCAGGAAGGGTCTAATGTTTTCAATACAAAGAACAATGATCAAAGATTCTGAGGGAAAGGGAAGGGAGAAAAGAGGTCGAGCAACAGTCACAGTGTTTTATTTGATGAGAGGAATTAGACCTAGTGTTCATAGCACAGTAGGGTTAAAAATGCATTTTATAACTCAAAATAGAAGAAACAATTGAAAGGTACTCTAAAGAAAGAAATGGCAAAACTTTATGGGAGCACATGTATTAATGGCCTTGAGTTGATCAGTACTCATTGTACACATGAACTGAAACATCACATTTAACCTCACAGATACGTACAAATATTATGTATTAATCAAAAGCATTTCAAAAATTTAAGGTCTTTAAAATAATTTAAGTGGAATGAAAGAATACCTTCACTGGCCATGAAGTTATTCTGCTTTAAGGAAACGTCATAAGGTCTAAAGACAATCAAAGTGGGTCTTGTAAGGGGATTTCTTAGACTATTCACAGAGAAATGCTTGCCTGATAGTGGAACCAAAGAAAAAAATATAGATGCATTCAAAACAACAGTCTTGTCTTCTAGATTTTAAAAAGTATAAATCTATTAAATTAGCATAGAGATAGAAATGTTGATTAAAATATTAATATAATTATACAAAAATTAAAATCAAATTATGGAGTCATGAAAGAAGAATAAAAGCATTTTCAAAACTCAAGGGATTCTTGATCATGATTTTTGATACAGCTATTCTCTTGATCTCTTGGAAAGTACATATATATCTTACTTCTTAACTCCAAACAGTAAGTGGACACGTCTTTATTTCTATTTTCTGCATTTTTGCTCAATCCATGAAAAATAAATGTCTACTAATAATCTGTCATTTCCGATGGGCATGGATAAGAGGCTTTCCTGCTGCCACTCTAGCGACTGTAGGCTTTACTCTTCCTCAGTGACGTGACCTCTCAGGCTACAGTCCTTAGAAGAACCTGATGTTTTGAACCATTGCTAACCTTGCTGTATTTCCCAATTTATTTAGACTTAGATAGCAATTCGTCCTCAGCTTGCACCAGGAGACTTACATATACTCCAAATCACTTAGAATATGGCCTTAGGTATTCATATTTGAGAAGTGAATGAAAACCTCAGGTTGAGTAGTAAACTGAATGGAAAAAGAAAGTCATGTTTTGAAAAAAAATTGATAGAACTAGATAATAATTGTAGAAGTTGAAGAGTAGAGGTAAGAAAAAAACCCCTAAAGACAGGAATAGAAAGGTACAGGGTTACAATGGGAGGACACTCCATTTTGTTATCTTCGATGTTTTATTAATAGTATTAAAATTTCACTCACATACACTGTCACTAGATTTTTTTGTTTTGTTTTGTTCGTAAAACTGGAGATTGAACCTGAGGCCTTTGCACAGGGCTTGTACTCACTCCCATTTTACATTTTATTTTGAGGCAGAATTGTGCTGAGTTGCTAAAATTGCCTGTTTGGGTTGGAACTTGTGATGCTCCTGATTCAGCCTTCCAGATGCCGAGATGGCCGGAGTTATCATAGCATCTCCTGCATATCCGCTGCTTGCTCCGTTTCACACATTTTAATCTGTTTAAAGTAATGTAGGGGACAAAAGCATTCGTATCTTGATGTACTTGAGCCTTAACCATGATAAATGGAGTAAATTGCTTCAATATAAATTTCTTTTTGGTCAACAATGTCACCCAAAAATTGTACTGGCTAGAGCCAACTGCCCTCTCCATCCCTCACCCTCCTAGCTTTCACTATAAATCATGTACTTCACTGATACATACAAGCATTTAATTTTCCTTTAAAAATATTTTCAGAGTTTGGGAGTTTCCTAGGAAAGGTAGTCAAACTTACTATTTTAAATAAAAACATTCTTATAAAAATGTGATAATTTGAGAATACACTGGGTAACAAAGTTTTTTTAAAAAAAGAAGGAATAAAAACAATACAGAATTTCAAAACAAAATAATAGAATCACAATGGTTAATATATTATGTATTGTCTTCAAAGCAGATGCTCAGATGACAAGATATAGACATGAAAAATTGTTCAAATAAAGCACAAGCTATTCTTTTCAATGAACTAATAGAGATTAGTAGTATAATTATCTATCTTGTGTGCATACAATTATATATATTTTCCTTCAATAACAATTTTTATCATATTTTAATTGAAATATTCACAAAACAACTATTGTCATTATTGTAACTATTTGCTATATAGTACTATTCCCCAGAAGCAGTGAACGTACTCCGTGTCTATCTTTGTGTTGTTTCAGTGTTTAGGTGATACTTGTCAAAATAGATAATTTTAAGTCACAAAAATGACACACACACCTTTACGGAGTCATTAAATATTCAGTTAGATTAGCCAAGCAGTGAAACATCTTTTTAAAGTCTGTTGGACTTACTCAGCAGTTTTGGAAGAGATCCCACAAAACACAGCAGCATCCTTCAGAAAGTCGCACTGGTGAAGACAGCTCCACTTATCCTTCTCCAGAAACTGCTTATAAATTTATGAATGGTTGTGGCCCATGGGCTATTAGCATAAGTTTTCGTTCACTGGGCTTCATCTGTGGGATTCCTTTGATGCATTTTACTCTCCATTTATCCAAAACTTACTTCTGGTACATAACCCTGATGCATGGAAAAGTTCCTTAATGATTCTTACTACTCTTCTTTTCACATACTTTAATTCACCAACGTTAACATTTTTTCGTATATATTAACATCATTGTTAAAACACTTACATGTATTTGCAAAATGTAAATACCTTACACTGTATAATTGTTTTTTGATTTTATTATTTTTCCCCACAAAACAGCACTTTTAGGCTTTAATAGATACATGTTTGCTGAATTGAAATAAAGTGTGAGACAGGTGAGTCAAATTAGTGCACATTTTTTGAACTATCTTTGAAATACATCAAGTTGCTTTTATTCGTGTCACTATAGAATGGTAAAAATGAATGTAATTCACATCCCCTCATTATGTAACTTCAAGGTGCTTTTCAAATTAGACTCGCGGAATAGATAAAAGAGATTTTCATATTGCTGTAATTACACGCTGCTTATTTGCACTAAACACTTTGTTCACTCTGATGAAGATCTGAGGCATCTCTTATAATATTGAACAAGTAATGCATTTAGGGCAGCCTCTTTTTTCAGAAAGCTCATCATGATATATAGAAACTAAGGGAAAAATTCTTATATTGTTTGTTATAAAACATTAGCTGGATTCATGCAATGAAGACATAGTTAATTTGGCATCTCCAAGTTAAATTCAGAATTAGAAACTTGCTCAAAATAGCTTTGATAATAGTCGAGTTGATAGAATACTTTGAAGATATATGATCATTGTTTTTCAGCTCATAATTTACTCAAAAATAAATTTCAAAACTAACAGTTACCATTTTACCATTTAGATATGGGACATGTACCCTCCCACTCACTAATTACATGTGAATGAGTTGGGAAGACCAGCTCCAAAGACCATTGCAGCAATTCATTTTCATGATGAGTGACAAACTTAACAACAAGAAGAAAAGCTAAACACAACCTCCTGTTTTCACAATATGATAGCTTAAACTTTCTTTTTGATGTGTTGATCAACTTTATTTGGTTGATTTCTCTGTCTTGATCTTCTTTTCTTTTTATTGATTTTTGGGCAATTAGTCATCCTGTGCTGCAGCAAACTTGACATTTATTACTTGTGTGACACTTTAAGCAACAAGACCTTAGAGACAATATACAGAATGAACTGCTATAGAGAAAATATGAAGAACAAAAAATTGACACTGAGACCGTATGAATTGCTATTCATAATGTCCTAAATTGTGAAATAAACATGGGAAAGAGGTTTTCATCTGTAGTCATTTAGCACTGTATATACATTAAGGATGTGATGTTGGATAAATAAAATACATTGCTTTACCCACTGGATACTATAATGATTCAGTAATACAGAGCCACATGTCTGGCAACATTATTTCTGAATAATTCAGAACTGAGAAAAGCGTTATCTTGAGGATTAACATATAATTATTGACACAGAGAAACTCATGCCCAAAATGAAGAATCTTTTCTCTAACTGACTTACTAAAACATCTAAAGTGAAATTTCCAATGGAGATTTAGCATGGCCCAGAATTTTTAAAAATATTAACTATGAGAATTTCAGCATACCAGTGTATTGATACAATTATAACACTCATGATCTAACAGCAAGATACTGCAATTGCTGTTTGCCTGTAAATTATGCATATATGTATTGTAACTATTTCAGCAAAACATTTAGTGTTTTATAGAAATTATAAAGTACTTTTTCATGAAGAGAACTGCAGAGTTAGGATACATATAGAACTTTTTAACATAATGATTAACAAAGTAATTCTGTAACTATAAAACTGTAATCAGCAATGTTTGACTCCAAATAGTTCTCAAGTACTCATGAATTACAAGGTATAACTATACAGCATTTTGGGCAAAAATATAAAATAAACAAATCTCAGCAAATTTTGAAAAAGTGAAGGTATATAGTTAGTCACTGAAAATAAAAAAGTACATGCAGATATAGAATAAAATTATTAGTAACAATTCTCAAATATTTGGAAATAGAATCACATAAATGTCTTATTTGTGAAGTAAGACACTACATTGGAAAGGACAAAACATTGGAATGAATATGCTAGATAAAACAATACATTTAAGAGTGAATCATTCAAAAATTCCTGTTGAAATTTACCTAATTAATAACCCCAAGTGTTAAGGAAGGGGAAGGGAAGAATAGAGAAAGAACGTGTAAGGAACGAAATAAAAAGCAGAAATTTATGAATAAAAATCTAAACACAAAATAAAGGAGAAAAAAAGCAAAGACAATTTGCTTTTTGAGAAAGATTATTAACATTGACAACCTCAAAATATTTACTAAGAAAAGGTAATGAAAGGGGAAAAATCTATATTAACAAAAAGTTTAGATGGGTACTTAGTGGTACTTAGTAAGTAAGACAAAACTACAGATGGAAGCCTTTAAGCACTCAGTCATGTTCATAAAAACTAAAAATCTTAAGTGAGTATTTCCATAAACTCAAAAGTCAGAATATCTGAAAGTCTTTTGATAATTCAGATATAACTTGATGCCAAAATTTAAAAACTTTACTATTTCTCATGAATAGATGCAAAGATTCTGTAGTGGTTAAACTTAATTCTGTCAAATTGATTGGCTAGGAATTTCTTAGAGGATTAGTTAAACAAACTTTTGGGTGTGTCTCTTAACGGGTAATTCAGATGTGGCTTCAGGGTCTGTTTCTGGTCCATTGCCACCACTTCCCTAGTGATAATCCTCTGTTCTTGCCCCGGCTACCCTGAACTAGGCATCTTTTGCCTTTCAATATGATGTTTCTACTTTTGATCCAGGCTAGCATGGGCTAAATCCCCAGAGGCCACGAGCTACATTAAACTTCCTTCCTTTGCACTGTGAATGTAAGCCACTGCATCCTAATGATGAAAATCTGACAATACAGAAAACTGTTGTTAGAGAAGTCCAGTTTTGGTTGTGACTGGACCTGACTATTTGGTTTAGAAGTTTTCTGAATTGTCTTGCAGGAAGTTTGGAAAAGTTTGTAGAACAGGCTGTCTAAACTTTGGAAGGCTGTAAGTAGAAGCTGATAGGTGATTCTGGTCAGAGGTTCAGATATCAGAATGCTGACAGGAATGGGTGGTAAAGGTCAGGCTCACGAAGTTTTAGTAGAGAGTGGGAACTCTGTCAGAAAAGGGAGAAGAGGCCATGGATATAACATTTTGGCAAAGACTTGCACACATTTTGCGTATGTCCTAAGACTGTGTAAGGACAAATTTTAAATGGGTTCTACTGACGAATCTGGCAAAGGAAATCTCAAGGCAGTACAGTGTTCAAGCTGTGAGATGCATACCACTGTGTGCATTTAGCTGGATCTACAGTGAGAATTGGGAGCAAAAAGCAGAGCCAAAAGATGTGAAAATTTCAGTTTAGACAGAAAGGAAGTGCACGTGAAGTGGGAACCAAAAAGAGCATGGGTGCTGAGAAGATTAGTACTGAGAACATAATATATTAGGAAAAACGCCTTGAGAGCATCTCAGGTAATGGTCAGACCACACTCATTTCAGACTCAAGAAAGTAAAAGCATAAAATCTTTTATAAAACTTTGTTTTGAGAAAAGAGCCCCAGAATACCCTGATCATTCAGAGTTGCCTGAAAGTGTTTCCCAGAGTTCAGTAATCCAGGCACACAGGAGTTGCCATAGCATTGGTCCAAGGGGGCCAGGCTACTGCTACAGCTGGGGTAAATCATGGCATCATCCACCTGGTGTAGGATGTTAAGGTAGGATGATCACAAATCTTACACAGTCATGAAAGATTTCACCCAGGATGTGGAAGGGCTAGGAGACCAGGCAAAACTAAGTACTTGCAGGAACCTGTGAGAAGGTAGTGCTTAAAGATATAAAAATGAAACCAAACTTCAGAGGAGACCCCAGGAAAGTGGAATAACATGAACAAGGAATGTCTGCTGAGGAAAACCATATGCAGTGAATGCAGCCAGCCTAGGAGGTGCCACATGGACTGCAAGAAGCAAGATCATCATGGTGGGTCTGTCCAAGTCTTTTGGAGTTCACAGCTTACTAATGTGTGCCTCAGATTCTGGACATGGAATTATGAACTTTAATATTTTTGTGCTTTTTTAAACTTTCTTTTGGTCCCATTCTTTTATTTCCCCATTCTTCATTTTTAGAATGGGAATGTTTGCCATGTGCCACTGTACCTTGGAATTACGTATTGTATTTTTGCTATTTACAGGGGATCATGACTAACAGTTACCTTAAAACTCAGAGGACATTGGAGTTGAACTTTTCAGTAACTCTGGGAATGTTGAGCTTGGAAAAAGGATGGTTGTGATTGGCTGTATGCAAAATAGAAGCATCATTTTAGACAAAATTAACACTATATGTTTATTTGGAGATTAAGTGTGGTTCTTAGGATTAACCCCTTGTGTTTCTTTAGGGATTAAGTATAGTTAAGGAGAATTGCTTGGGTTTCAGGTGGACAGATAATGGAATATTGTGTGTAAGCTTAATTCTTTAAACTTGTTAGGCTTCAGAGTCCACTAGGGAGTGAGTAAGTCACACTTCTAGGTATGTCTGGGCTGGTCAGGAAAGTGTGACTTTGGTTCCTGACTCCATCCTTTCCAGCTATCTTCCCCCACTCTGCTCTCTGGCCACAGTGAGCTAAGAATCTTTGTTCTGGCATGGCTTTCTGCTGTATTTCTGTTTTATAGCCAGATAATCATGAAATGAAACCACTGATATGTGGAAAATTAAACCCACCCTTCTTAAAATTGTGGATATAGCCTTGTATTTTTTCCCAGTGATAGAAAACTAATACATCCTCCTCCAAGATATCATCCAAACAAATATATCGACTAACACAAAATAAAGCACATAATGAGAAGAAAGAATTAAACATATTCTAGGAGTAGGGGACACTTAAAAATTTCTAATTAACAAAAAAATTTGTAAAATAATGAAAAAGAATCATTATAATCTCAAAACACATTTATGATTTTAAGTAGTAGAGAATTGGAAATAAAAGATGGCTTTATTTTTAAGGAGAACACCTATTTTAGAAATTAGAAGGAAAATGATATCTAATGGTGAAATAATGAAAGGTTTCTGAGTTCTGGAATAAGAACTTGATGCGGGAATTACTTGATGGATGATTACTAAATCAGGCCGCTGACAGTTGGGCATAGGTGTGAGTGTGGAAACGGAAACGCCCTCCCTGCACAGGACGCTACTGTCCTGAGCCAGTGAAGCTTGGTGACGATCTAAGGGAAGGAGGCAGCGGGGCTGGAGCCGCTGCGGCCTGTCTCTTCCTTACTTCACGACTCTGCCGCCTTCCTGCCTTCCTGCCTTCTGCCCACCAGGGACCGCTTCTCGTCCGCAGCGCCCCTCCGCCATGCCACCCTGCTTGCAATCAGCCAACCATGAGCTGGAACCTCAACACACTGCGAGGAAAGGTACGTCTTTCCTTCTTCATTCGTGGGTATTTTGTCTTAGCAATGAAAAAAGTAAGAAGGAACTCTTATGGCCAGTTTAAGAACAGCTTATGTAACTGCTGTCCAGTTTGATAATCATAATCACAATTGCAATTATAATCATAATAATGACACATAAAAATCTACTTCTGTGTGAATTGCGTTAGTTTTCCATAGAAAGTTTAAGAAAATCTGTATGCAGTCTGTTAGGATTAATTAAGCTAGTTCTTTGGATTAGACATGAGGGTAACATAAAAATGAATTATAAATACTATCAATGATTATAAATAGTTTTAAAAATGATTTTCAATTCCAAATAAGGAATGTAAGCATTATATACTGAAAACATGTATTATTAAAAAATACTCTTTACAATAGTAACAATCTATGACATTTAAATGGCAATTGTATATACAAGATAAAAGCAATTACTGAAAAATATTAGAAGAAATATTTAAATTTGGAGATATGTTCTTGTATTTAAGGTAATAATCTTCTTTGAGTGTATATATCACAATCATGATAAGATATCACTAATAACCCTAATATCTTGGAGTGGGTAGAAAACAAAAAGCTGATCCTAAAAGCTATAAAGAATAATTAGAAGTTACTGATCTTAAACTTGTAAGCAATCTACTTGGGACAACTTACTAAATAAATAGTACAATTGAGACAGGTTCCTAAAATGACAAAATACATTTAGAAATAAACACATACAAGGAGAAATAATTTATAACAACAGAAACATCCTAAAGAACTATAGATCTTAATCTTTCTAATACACGATTCTTCTCAAAGAGAGTATGTATATGAAAAAATTGACACCTATATCAGAACGTAGACAAACTTTCATTCTGTAATAATGGAAGTTCTAAATGAACCACAAAACAAGATACAAAAAGATCTATAATGCTTTTAGAAAGGAAAAGGAAGGATACATTCAATGTTTCAGCAAATTCTGACAATATGGCATATATAGTCACTTATTTTTCATTTGGATAAACTTATACCTGTTATTCACTGTTCTTATGAGTGCAGCTTTTTATTTCCTTGTGTCTGTCTTCTCTATCGGATTTTCTCCAGCAATACTGGTAAGGTTGGACAGCTACTATTCTGGTTTTCCTTGGCTACGATAAAACTTTACATGAACAAGGTCATCTTTGCTCTTGCATTAGCTATTTTGCACTTTGCCAATCATGTAAAATTAACTTTTCTTACAAAGATGGATTGAATAGTGTGGCAGAAAGACAGTATTTTACAAGCGTTCAACATTTTGTTGAATTATGCAGAAGGCAGATATTTTTAGCTTCCCTACTATTAGCAATGACAAATTCCATCATTTCATTGAACCAGTGATCCTAGAATGGTTCCTACTATTTAAATTTTTTTCCAGTTTGCAAGTAACGTCTATGGTTTTCCAATCTTATAAATGCATTTCTATAAAAATATTAATTCTATTAAGTATTGATAGTTTGTTTTATTTTTTATTAGTACATGTTTGAGATTCACAGTTTATAATTACCTTGGAAAGTGTTTACATTTATATATCGCAAATCATTTTTTTTCCTAATTCCCTTACTATTCCATCTTCCTCCTCCATCTTCCTCTGATTCTTCTATCATCTTTTTCATACTTGTTGATATTATTGGTTTAGCTCATGTTACGGTACATAATATTTACATTGAGTGCTGTTACTAAGACCCTGTGCAGCATACCAGTATTGCTCCTATTTCTCCTTTATCTAACACTCAACCCTCATGCTTGTTCCCTTGGACCACTTCCCTACTGTATGAGATCTGAACCCTTTTCCCTTTCTATCTTTTATCACTTTTGTTTGTACTTTGTCTCTCTCAAATGAGAAATACCATGCAATATTTAAGCTTGTGTGTCTGATTTATTTAATTCAATATTATATTTTCCAGGTGCATTCATTTTCAACAAATACTTCAAATTCGTCATTTTTTATAGCAGAGTAATATTCCACTATATGTAGATACCAAATTTTGTTTATCTAATCATTTGTCAATGGGTATACAGGCTACTTCCAGGACTTACCTGTTATGAATTGTGCTGCTATAAATATTGGTATGCATGTATAGCTGTAGTACAATGACTTAAACTCTTTGGGAAAGATACTTAGCAGAAAAAAATCAGGGTAATACAGAATTTCTAATTTTGATTCTTCAAGAAATCTCTATACTGATTTCCATAATGGTTGCACTAGTTCGCATTCCTACAAATAATGCAGGAAGACTCATTTTAAACCACAGCCATCCCAGCATTTGTTATTCTTTGATTTCCCAATGATTGCCCTTATCTCTGGAGTAGGATGGAACCTCGGTATTGTTTTAATTTGCATTACTCTAATGACCAGACATGTTGAACATTTTTTCATGTATTTATTAAGCACTTATGTTTCTCTGTGAAGTATCTTATCATTTCTTCAGCCCATGTCTTGACTTGGTCTTTAAGTTTAGGTGGTTCATTTATTTTTTCAGTTTTCTATATATTCTAGATATTAGTCTTCTGTCTGAGGGGTAACTGGGAATTTTTTTCTGATTCTGTAGGTTATCCCTTCACTGTACTAGTTAATTCACTTGCAGTACAGAATCTTTTATGACTAGTATAATCCCATTTGTTAATTCTTGCTTTTTAAAGTGTGATGGAGGTTTTGTTTAGAAAATCCTTTCCTATACTTATTTATTTAAGTGTTTTACCTATTTATTTAAGTGTTTTATCTTCTAGAAGGCTTAATGGTAATGTTTAAATCTTTGAACCATTTGGACTTTAATTAGTACATGGCGAGAGATAAGGGTCCAGCTTCATTGCTCTACAAACAGTGAACCAGTTTTCCCAACACCACATTTTGAATAGGCTATCTTTCCTCAAACACATGTTTTTGGATCCTTTGTCAAAAATTAAATAATTGAATATGTCTGGGGAGGTTTCTGTATCCTCTGTTCTTCTCACTGATCCACATGTCTGCTTTTCATCCAGTACTGGATGAATACCAATAGTACCAATAGTACCATGCTATTTTTGTTACATTACTTTGTAATGCAGTGTGAAGTCTGGTATTGTTATGTTGCCTGCTTTGCTATTATTGCCCCAAATTCATTTTTCTATTTGGGATATCTTCAAACTAGATATGAATTTTAGCATTGTTTTCTCTAGATCTGCAAAGTATGCTATTGGTGTTTTGACTGAGACTCCAATGAACTGGTATAAAAGTTTTTGGAATATGGCAATTTTGACAATATTGGTTCTGCCTATCCAGGAGCAAAGGACATCTTCCATTTTCTGATGTCTTCTCCAATCTCCTTGTCTAATTCGACAGACTCTTCAGTATATAGGGCAGTACCATAGTTTTCTCTGTAGAAGTCTTTCACTTCTTTGTTTAGATTAATTCCTACATATTTCATTTTTTTTGAGACAACAAAATGGTATTGGTTTCAAAATTTCCTTACATCATTTTCACTGTTGCTATGCACAAATGCTAATGATTTTTGCAGGTCAATCTTGTATCCTGCTACTTTGCTGAAGTTAGTTATTAATTTCAATAGTTATGGTAGAATTCTTTGGGTCTTCTATGAAGAGTATCATGTAATCTACAAATAATGACAATTTGAGTTCTTTCTTTCCTAGATCCCTTTTATTTCTTTATCTCATCTTGTTGCTCTGGCTATGAGTACTATGTTGAACAGAAGGTAAAATATTAGATGTACTTCTCTTGTTCTTGATTTTAGTTTTCTTCTGTTAGTATAATGCTGGCTGTTGTTTTGTCATAAATAGTCTTTATTATATTCAGGTATGGTTCTTCTATGTCTGTTTTCTTCAGGATTTTTATCATGAAGGAGTATTAGATTTTGTCAAAAATCTTTTCTTTGTCTATCGGTATGACCATGTGATTTTTTACCTTACTTCTATTTATGTGATATAATACATTGATAGACTCACATGTGTTGAAACATCCTTTCATCTCTGGGATGAAACCTACTTATTGATGATGCATGTTCTTTTTAATAATGTGCTGTATTCCTTTTACTAAGTCTTGTTGAGGATTTTTTGTATCTATGTTCATTAAATAGATTGGCATATAGTTTTCTTTTTTAGTTGGGTTTTTATCTGGTTTGTGGATCAAGGTGATAAATTAGGGAACATTCTATCCCTTTCAATGTCTTTGAAAACTTTGAAGAGTATTGGCTGTTTAACATTTTTAAAGCTTTTGTAGAATTCAACCATGAATCTGTCAGTTCCTGGGATTTTTTAGTTAATATATTCTTTATTAGTAGGTAAATTTTATCACTTTTTATTGGGTTTTTAAGCATATTTATATATTCTTGGGTTAGTTTTGGTAGTGTGTATCTAGGAATCTTTCCAATTCTTCAAAACTAGCTAATTTGTTGGAATTTTTTGAAGTAGTTACTATCTTTTGGATTGTGACAGAGTCTGTTCTGATTTCACTTCTGCAATTTCTATTTGCATTAATATGAATCTTTTCTCTTTATGACTTAGTGTTGCTCAATACTTGTCTATTTCATATTTATTCTTTCAAAGAAACTGCCATTTGATTTGTTGATTCTTAAATTTTTGTGGTCTCAATTTCATTGATTTTCACACGAATCTTTATATTCTACCACCTTAATTTTGATTTGGGGCTAGTTTGCTGTTGTTTGTCAAACATTTAACAATTTGTCATAAGGTTATATATTTCAATGTGCTCTGTTTGCCTAATGTGTGCATTGACTGGGATGAATTTTCATCTTTTAAGTGTTTTTGTAGTGTCCCATAACTTTTGTTGAGTTGTACAGTCATTGTCACTAACTTCCAGAAATTTATAATTTCTTCTTTGATTTCATCTGTGATCTATTTGTTGTTTTGGACTATGTTGTTAATTTTCCATGATGTTTACTTCTTTCTAATTTTCTCCTGTTGTTGCTTTCTATTTTCATTGCACAGTGGCTGGATAGTATAAATGGTGTGATTTCATTTTGTTTCAATTCATGTAAGCAGGCTTTGTGGACTAATATGTAATCTATGTTGGAAAAAGTACCATGTGCTGCTGAAAAGAATATGTACCCTCTTGATAGGGACAGAATACTCTTTGTATATCTATTAAGTCCGTATGTTCAAGGATATGGTGCATATCTTAAATTTCTTTATTGATGTTTGTTTAGCTTATCCGTGTCTTTGCAAAAGTGGGATTTCAAAATCCCCTATTATGATTGTGTTAATGTTTACTTGATCTTTTAATATCAGCAAATTTTCTTTTATGAAAATAGCTGCTCTAGTATTTGGTGCACTGATGTGTATCAATGTTATCTCTTTTTGTTAGATTGTTCCTTTAGTATGCAGTGAACTATTTTTTTTGTCTCCTTTAAACCCTTTTAACTCTAAGTTTACCATGTCTGATATTAAAATTTCTACCCTTACTTGCTTTCTTGGAGCATGAAATGTTGTTAGTCACCCTTTAATTTTCAGTATACAAATATCTTTTTAAATTAGATGAGTTTCTTGAGCGCAACAGATGGTTGGATTCTATTTCTTGAGTCCCTCTTCTAGCTTATGTGTTTTGATTGGATGGTTGTGGCCATTAACATTAAGAGATATGTAGCTTATTTATTGTCATGTCTTTTTTATCTGACAGTATATCATTTGTTTTACTTTTTTGAGTGTTTTTTGTTGTTTATCCATTGAATTCACTACTTTCCTCTGTGTTTTTAAGTGTGCCTACTCCATTATTTCTGTGGAGACTATTCATCAGTATTATTTGTAGAGCTGGTTTAGCACTCATAAATCTTCTGAGCTAGTCTTTTTAATGAAAATATCTTCTTTTTCCATCTATTTTAAAGGACACCTTTGCAGGTAAGTTAGTTTGAGTTTGAAAATTACGTATTCTTATTACTTGAAACACTTCACTCCAAGCTCTTCTGGCATTCAGGGTTTATGCTGAGTAGTCTGTTGTGATTCTAACTGGTTTATCTTTATATGAGATTTTTTTTTCTCTCTGGCTGTCTTTAAAATTTTTGTTTGTTTGAATTTGAAATCTGTGAATTTAATGAGGCTGTATCTTGGTGAACTACTCTTTTCATCACATTGTTTGGACTTCTATAAACATTGCTTAATTGTACTTTGAAGTCTTTTCTTACATTTGGGAAGTTCTTAATTCCATAATTTTTGAGGTCATGTTGCTGAACCTATCTACGCAATCTTTTAGATTTTTGTAACTCCAATGAGTCTTAGTTCTTGTCATCTAGTTGCTGCTAGACAGTCTTTTTTTGCTCTCTTATTTTCTTTCTAGCTTCTCTGAGCCCTTTATCAAAATGCACTCTGTTGTCCTCAATATCAGACCCTCTGTCTTCACATTGGTCATTTCTGAAATATATGAATTCTATACTGCTTTTTATTAAAAGTATTTCTGTCTGACATCTTTTTGAGGATTTCATATCTATATTCAAATTTTTAGCTATTTTAGTTAGATAGTCCAATTTTTTACTTATTTCCTTACATTTACAGTGGGAATATTGAGTATAATTGCTGTAACTTTGGTTCAATTCCCTTTTGAGCTTATCTATTTTCTTCATTACTTCTAAGAGCTTTATATAGATTTCTACTCTCTAACATTTTGTTTTTTCAACCTTTTCTAGGCCCTTGCCCTGTCTTAGTATTATAGGAATGATATAGGACTTCCAAATGATATAGAACAAATCTTGTAACTACAAACATTCTAGATGCTTGATATGCTGGGTTTGTGTTTCCTGAAATTAGGGAATGAATTTTAAGGAACAATAGAGATCCAGAGTAGGAAATATTCATTGAGCAAAAGACACTTCTTGCCTAAGAGAGACAGGATATTGGTGAGTGGTTCGCCATGAATTCTACTTACAGAGGAGGCTTCATAGACCAAAATCATGAGTTGGATACAGAATCACAAAGTGGGTTTGTGGGGGAACAGATCTACCATCAACCAAAAGAATTACAAGGATAGGCGCTTTGATAGTACTGGTTCAACGGGAAGTCAAATCACATAGCAAGTACATATGGAAAGAACAAAGACCTTTCCTGGAAGGAATGGGTCGAGATGGTTTGGTGCCCCACCCAGGTGACTGATGCTTATTTAGAATACCAATCATTATTTTTTATTGCTCGGGGAAGTGTGTAGGTAATCACTGAATCTTTTCTTTTAACTTTTTTTCTCTTTCGTTTGTGGTACTGGGGATTGAACGCACAACCTCGTACTTTACAGGCAGTCACTTATGCCTCTGAGCTAAATCCCCAGCCCCTAATCATTGAATCTTTAAAATGAGACCTGGTCTTCAACAAATACCCCTCCATCCAAAGTAGTAATGTGGCTCTTATTTTATGCACTGACTTCTTTGACTGGTTAGCCCTGTCAGACTGCTGTCAGACTGCCTACAATATTTCCACCGAAATTAGCTGTTTATAATATTAGGGGAAATGGCGGAGGTAAGAGTTTTTCTATTTGTTTTCCCCTTCTCTTTGTGTCTATATTTATTTGTTAATATATCTATCTCTGTCTCTGTCTATATCTACATCTACACATATCTATATGCCTACCTTTTAAATTTATTTGTCTCTTTTTTCTCCTTATTTTGGGCAGGTTTACTATTTTGGGCAGAGTTTACCGCAGGTTGAATACTTGAGAAATGAGGATCATATGGAGCTTTTTAATTGAATGCTGCCTTCCTGAATAAATTTCAGCTTCATACATCTAGTTCTAGTATTTACTCCTTCTGTAATATACTTTAAATGGTTTTGATTGTGTCCCTATGTTTTGCCATAAGAATTGCTTTAATTTATAATGGCATCCATAGATTCAGTCTACAACAGTTCTATAAGATAGTCCTTGCAGTTACTCTTCTCTCCTTTGTTAACTCAGAGCCAAAGAGCAAACATAAAAGAGTAAACACCTAACCTACACAAGACATCATAAAATAGTGTAACCTTATATTATGAAATAACTCAAGGAACACAGACAAATAAATAAAATGTCTTGTGGGAAGACAGATTAGACATTCCAGTGAGCCACTGCATATATGATTGCCAAGTAGCTTCTTTGCCAGACAGTATGAGTTTTCACACCCAACTACTCCTGTGAGCCTCCCACTGCAAAACTGGAGCTAGCTCAGACTCAAGACCTTTTCCTGCCAGGTTGCAGGCATTTTTGCAGTTTGATCCAGACCAAATTTTTGGGTTAGCAACACTTGGTGACCCTTTCTCTGGATAGAAAATGGATTCATCAGACAAGTTCACTGACATTAAATCTTCCACTGAGTCAGGATTATTTCCACACAGTTTTAACTGCAGCAATAACAGACTAACCCATTTAAGTGGTGACTATCAGGGATACTTGAAAAATAGCATACCACAGCTCCTGTTTCTGGTCTCCCTTTAGTAGAGGGAGTGTGAGCCTCCGATCCTGAGTTAACTCATGATGAATTCAGTGCCTAATCACTGATCCTGCATCTGGGATCACCAATCCCTACCTTTCAGCAGGTGTTACCCCAATCTGCTGCCCAACTGCTGACAGTCTATAGTGACTCCTTCAATCATCAACTCAGGGGCCAGACCTTGCAGTATGAAGTCGTCAGCTGCCTGCTCTGAGACTGAAGTTCAGACTCCCAACCCTTTCCCCCAATGCCTCCTGGGCCCCCACTTTTACTCTGCAGCTATGTCCTGGGACACTTCTAACACAGATACCCCCCAACTGTTACAGTGGAATGCCCTTTGAGAATCAGAGACTCACGTTCTTCCCACTTTCTCCCACTGCATAAGATTGGAGTGTGGTTCCCCATGAGCAAGAAAATTACTTTACTGTGCCTTCTGGCTGGCAGCCTGCAAGCAACTGGCTGCCACTGGCACCCAGGTGTCTCCTCTGTAGTGTGGGCCACTTCTGCATCACTTGACCCAATTTTTTTATCTCCTCTGTCAATTCCCTTGCTCCCGTATTCCCTTCCCTCACTTTTATTGCCCTCCAAGTAACTGTCCTCCACACTTCAGAAACCTTGTCCTGGAGAAGCCAAGCTTCTCTGACTTTACTGCTCTTCCATCTTTACCTCTCTCATCAATGTTTCTTGTTGATGTTCTGAGTCTCACTGACATGCTCCTTCTCTACCTGGCCATGTTGGATCTTCCTGACCATTTCTTCTCAGTGGACATTTCCCCACCTTCTATGATGTGATTCTTTCTCCAGTCATTCATGTTGACTTTAATCAGACTTTAACTTTGTCCAAAAGCAAGTTGGTGGTGGCTGGCACATTGCTATCCCGTGTAGAGGGAAAGTAATGCAGAGCCAGCTCCAAGACGGTAGTGGCTGAGCCAAGATGTGGAATCTACAGTTTCAGAGTCGATCAGGACCAGCCTGCCTGCCTCAGTGTTCCTGGTAATTCTTGCAATTTATTATTTCATAAAAAGTTGAAAATGTGATTTAAAAATATTAACTGATATTCTTCTATAAAAATGAGATGTTCTTCATTACCTGAGATTCTTTATATTTCCTTGTTTTAAAAACATTTATTTTCTTCTAAGTTATCAGTTTTGGAGTAGGAAATCAATATTGTAATTACCTCTGTTGATAGAAACTGCCTTTCATTTTGTTGTTTTAAAATTTTGATTTGCTTTGTTTCTTTATAAAACCATAACTTTGTCTTCCTCTTTTCTCTTCATCCCTCCTTTCTTTCTCCATTCTGTTTTTTCCTTCCTGCCACCCTTCCTCCCTATCTTCCTTCTTTTCTCCCTTCCTCCTTTTTTTCTGTCTTATAATTTATTCACTGTATTTTGTTGTGTCACATTTTTAATTTTTTATTGCAATAAATCTCTCCTAGCTGGAATTTGTGTAATTTTCTTTGGATTGCCTCAATTAGTTTGTGGCTATTTCCTTATTTTCTGGTACTATAAAATATTTTAAGACTGTGCTGCACTTTCTTTATCTCAGACCTAGAACCAGCCACTTCCCCAAGGAGCTCCATATCTTTGTCAATAGAACACCATTTAGAAAACATTTCAGCAGTAGTCGTGCTTGTTTGTTATAAGCTAAACTTTTAAAGTTTTTTCAGAGTTAGAATTTTTCTTACCACATATTATTATAATTTATTTCTAGTAAGAACATCTAAAGTCTCTAAAATTTTCTTACCACATATTATTATAATTTATTTCTAGTAAGAACATCTAAAATCTCTAAAATTTTCAAGTACATAATACATTGTTACTAACTATACTTATGATATTATACAATGGAACTCTTAAACTCATTCCTTCTGTGAACTAAAATTATGATGCTCTGACCAACACTCCAGTTCACCATTAGTCACCAACCTATTCTCTGTTTCATTGTTTTAGATTCCATATATAAATGAGAACATGCAGTATTTTCCTAGCTTATTTCACTTAACACTATGTTCTTCAGGTTTATTCAAGGTGTTGCAAAGAGCAAGGTTTTCTTGTTGCAAAGTATAAATTAAATTAATTTCATTGATAATTAAAAATAAAACTTATTAATAGTAGACCATGTGATGTTTGGATACATTATACATCACATCATTTAAATAAGATTAAATACATTGATATCCTCAAATATTTAGCATTTTAATATGGGAAAATTATTCAGAGACCTTCTACTTTTTGAAATATATATTACACAAAATCATGGAACAAAGCTGCTCATTCCATGACTATCAGGAGCAGAGCACAGGGAGGATCCCCAGTGGCAGCCATACTTTCCAAAGGAAGCTCCCAGAGTCACCCATGCCCAGTGGTCCCCATTTAACAGCACATGTGTGTATAAGCAATTTCACCACGTGATCCCACGTGCTTTCCCAGAGTTTCAATCCAGTTAACTTGATATGAGTTTAATTGTCACAGTTCCAAATAAGATTAATAAAATTACTTGTTTGTTTTGTCTTACAATACTTATAATAAGGTTTAAAATTGCACTATCAATATCACTAACTGCAAAATTTAAATAAAAGGAAAAATTATTTTGCAGACTACTAAAAGTACTATATAATTCATGTTAGATTTAGAGTGTGAGATAAATGTTATACAAATCAGGCAGAAATAAACAATCTTCTGAGAGAATAAGAAAACTAATTTTGGAAGAGAAGTGAAGAGGAGACATAATATATCTTTAAATACCACCAAGCACATTCTTGGTTTGTACTTGATTAAGTCCTTATTTTTTGTGAATCTGACTGTACTTGTTTTGTTTTTTCTCATTGCATGTTGTATTATTTTCTCTTTGAAGATAATTACTTTTAGTTTTACTTTTAAAAATTCTAATAATTAGGGTTGTTACCAAATTAGCAGAAGCCTCACAACTAATTAAATTAGTAACTATATGGGTGTTTATTTACTACTATATATATATATCTAGATAGATATAGATATAGATATAGATATAGATATAGATATAGATATAGATATAGATATAGATATAGATATAGATATATTGTACCAGGGACTGAACTCACAACCTCATGCTTGCCAGACAGGCACTCATGCCCCTGAGCTAAACCTACGGCCCTATAATCCTTTTTAAAAATCAGACATTTTCCGTGGGCTTCATCCCCGCACCAGACATTTCTTGTATGTCCACATGATCACAAGAAGTTAGCTCTAATACTTAGCTGGAGTCTTTGGTTTTGAACTAAGATCTGTATAAGAAGTTTTGTTTTGGTTTTGTCTTCCTGCACAAAATTATTTGGCCAATGGATAATATGTCTTGTGAGCAGAATTGAGTATGTTAGATACACAATTGTGAGAAGCCATAGCTCAAATGAATTTGTCTTTTTTATGCACATAATTAAGAAACTGAGAAATTGCAATGAGTTTCTACTGGAGTTAGTGTCAATATATTTCTGTTTTTAACAGTAGCAACCTTGCAGCAGGAGCTATTTGAAAATGGCACAATGCATTTTTTTTCTTTTTTTTCCTCCTGAATATTTATTTCGCTTTAAGAAGTGAAGAATGTTTATAAGTCATATTTTATTGTACTCTATTTCCATAACAGAAACCCGAGGAGGAGAGAAATTCACAAAGGCATGGAGAACAGAGGCACTGCTGATGTCTCTGGTCCTTGTCTTTCACAGGGTGTGATTGTGACTTGCAAGGTGTCCTCCCCAGAATATGCCATGAACAGGGAAGGTGCCTGTGCCTCCCAAGAGTGGAGGGCTTCCGAATTGAAGCCTGTAGTGTGGGCTTCTACTCTTCCCTCTTTGTCAGCGTGAGTAAGCAATACGTAGCTTATGGATCCATCCTCTGAGATAGATTCCTTCCCCAAGAGCTGCTTGGGACATTTCTAACAGAGATAGGTAGCCTTCAGTTTAGTAAGTTGGCTGCTGGCTTATACATGTATGTTACATGTGTCTGTTCCCCTGAAATGTGGCTACCAGTTCCTCTTTTTTCTTAACAAAAAACACTAAGAAATCACTACTTTATAAATTACATACTGTCACCTTGGAAATAGTTGTTCAAGTTACAAAATTAAAGCATGCAACGTAGACATTCAGACAGTGAGTCTGTTAACAGTTCTGCTCAATGATCTAACAAGAACAGTAATATGGTCATCTATCTTACACACTTAAACATACATGTAGATATATCCTTTACAAAACTTTCTATTCCTCTCTTTTTTACAGTAGCAATTATACAATTTGGGTTTTATTACTCCTACAGTTCTTATTACTTTTTACACTAGAGACACAATGTGATATTTATAAATATGATTCTTTTTTATTTCACCAATGAGGGTAGTCTCAAGTTGTCTCCATTTCCCTATGAAGGCCTCAAGATCATCCTTATTCATAGCTGAGTAATATTCCAATGTATAAAAATATTACATCTTTTTCATCCACTCTGCAGTTGATGGGCATCTTGGTTGTTTCCAAGATTTAGCTATTACAAATTGTGTTGCTATAAACATGGGTACACATATATCACTGTGATATGAACTTTTCAGTTTTTCTGGGAAAATACCCAGGAGGGAATAGCTGGGTTGAATGGAGCTTCTAATCTTAGTCTTCTGAGAATTCTCCATACTGATTATCATAGTGGTTGCACCAGTCTATACTCCCACCAACAGTGGAGCAGTTTTCCTTTTCCCCCCCATGCCTCCCCAACATTTGTTATCAGTTGATTTATCGATGGCAGCTATTCTTTCTGGAGTGAGATTAAATCTCAATGCTGTTTTAATTTGCGTTTCTCAAATGACCAGTGATGGTGAACATTTCTTCATGTACTTATTTGCCATTGGTATATCTTTATCTGAGAACTATGTGTTCATCTCAAATGCCCATTTTTGGAGAGGGTCTTTGAATTTGGGGGACCTGTTATTTTTGAATTCTTTATATGTTCTTGATATAAGTCCTTTGTCTGAGGGGTTGCTGGCTAAAATTCTGTCCCATTCTATGGGTTTTCTTTTCACTCTGTTGGTGATTTCTTTTGAAGTGCAGAAATTTTTCAATAATATGAGATCCCAGTTGTTGATTTTCTGAAGTGTTTCCCGTGCAGTTTGCATTTTGTTCATGAATTCTCTGCCTACCCCTATGTCTCCAAGACTTCAACATACCTGATTTTCCAGCAGATTTAGTGTTTCTGTTTTAATGTTTAGGTCTTTTATCCACTTAGACTTAAGTTTTGTGCATGGTGATGGGCATGGATCTAGTTTCAGTCCTCTGCCTGAGGAGAGCCAATGTTTCCAACACCATTTATTGAAGAGGCTATCCTTCTTCCAGTGAACATGTTTAGCCCCTTTCTCAAATATTAGGTGGCTGAGTGTCTTTATAATTATACTTGCATCTTCTAATCTGTTTCATTGGTCCCCAGGTCTATTTCTTTGCCAATACCATGCTGATTTTATCACTGTGGCTTTGTAGTACAGTTTCAAGTCAGGAGGAGATGCTTCCAGCCTTGCCTTTATTGCCCAGTATTGCCTTTGCCAGTCTAGGTTTCTTCTGGTTCCAAATGAATTTTAGGAGTTTTTTCTCTAGATCTTCAAGAAATATCCTTCCATTTTTAAATATCCTCTTCAATTTCCTTTTTCAGCGTAGTATAATTTTTAGCACATAGGTCTTTTACATTCTTAGTTAGGTTGATTCCTAAGTATTTCATTTTTTTAGGTGTTATTGTGAAAGGTGCTATGTCCATAATTTCTCTCTTGGTGAGTTTCTTGTTTGTGTACAGCAATGCTATTGATTTTTGAGCATTGACTTTGTATCTGGCTACACTGCTGAATTTGCTTATTACCTGTAGTAGTCTTTTAATGGAGTTTTTTGGGTCTTTTATATAGAGTATCATGTCATCTGCAAATAGTGATAATTTAACTTCTTCTTTTCCTATCTTTATTCCTTTTATTTCTCTTGTCTGATTGCTCTGGCTAGTGTTTCCAGAACTATATTGAGTAATAATGGTGATAGTGGACATCCTTGTCTTTTTCCTGATTTTAAAGTGAAAGCTTTCAGTTTTTGTCCATTTAGTATAATATTGGCTGTTTGTTTGTCATAGATGGCCTTTATAAGGTTAAGGTAGACACCGTGTATTCCAAGTTTCTGAAGGGTTTTTATCATGAACATGTGTTGGACTTTATCAAATGCTTTTTCTGCATCTATTGAGATGACCATGTGGTTGTTGTCTTTGGCTTTATTGATGTGGTGTATTACATTTGTTGATTTGCACATGTTAAACTGTCCCTGCATTCCTGGGATGAATCCCACTTGGTATAGTCTTCTTGATGATTTGCTGCATTCCATTTGTCAGTATTTTATTGAGAATCTTTGCATCAATGTTCATTAGTGAGATTGGCCTATAGTTCTCCATTTTGGTTGGGTCTTCCTCTGGTTTTGGTATGAGAGTAGTACTTGCCTCCAGGAATGATTTAAGGAAGATTGCTTTCTTTTCAATTTCATTGAAGATTTTAAGGAGTATTGACATCAAATCTTTTCTAAATTTCTTGTAGAATTCAGCTGTGAATCCATCAGGATGTGGGCTTTTCTTTGTTGGTAAGTTTTTTTATTATATTTTAAATTTCAATAGCTGACATACTGGGTTATTCAAAATTGCTATATCTTCTTGGTTGAGCTTTGGTAGTTCATATGTTTCTAGAAATCTGTTCATTTCCTTTGTCTTTTTCTCGCTATGTGAGTAGAGATTTTCAAAGTAGGTATTCATGATCATTTGAATGTCCATGGGATCTGTAGTAATTTCCCCCTTTTCAGTCTTTATGGGGTGAATTTGGGATTTTTCTTTCTTTTTCTTTATAAGGTTAGCTAGAAGTTTGTCAAGTTTGTCAATTCTCTCAAAAGACCAGCTTTTTGATTCATTAATTCTTTGTATTTTTTTTTTTAGTTTCAATTGCATTGATTTCTGCTCTAATCTTTACTGTTTCCTCTAGTCTATGTGCTTTGGGTTTAACTTGCTCTTCTTTTTCTAAAAGTTTGAGATGAAGATTAGGTTGTTTATTTGTGCTCCTTCTGTTTTCTTGATATGACAATTTATTGCTATATATTTCCCTCTTAAGACCATTTTCATTATACCCACAGATTACAAAATTTTGTTTCTGCATTTTCACTGAATTGTAGGTATTGCTTTATTCTTCTTTAAGGTCATCTGTATGTAGCCCACTGGTTGTTCAGAAGGTTGTTATTTAATTTCCATGTATTTATGCAGGTTTTGCAATTTCTTTTGCTAACATTTTCCAATTTCAGTGCACTATGCTCAGATATTATGCAAGGGATAATTTCAATACCTTTGCATTTACTTAAGAATGTTTTAGGGGATAATATATGCTCTATTTTTGAGAATGTCCCGTGGGCAGCTGAGAAGATTGTATATTCTGATGTGGTTGGGTGGAACACTCTGTAAACATCTATTAAGTCCAATTGCTTGCAGGTATGATTCAGTTCTATTATTTCTTTGCTGACTTTTTGTCTAGTTGATCTATCTCTTTGTGACAATGGGCTGTTAATAATTGTGTTCTTGTGTTTGGTTTTTCATGTCCTTTAGTATCTGTCTTATATAGTTGCGTGCTCCTGTGTTTGGTGTTTATATATTTATAATTGTTAGTTCTTCCTCTTGAATTTTTCCACTTACGAGTATGTAGTGACCTTCTTTGTCTCCTTTAATCATTTTAGGTTTGAAGTTCACATTGTCTGCAAATAGAATAGTTGCCCCTGCTTTTTTCTGGGTTCCTGTTGCATGGAATACCATTTTCCATCTTTTGAATTTTAACCTATGAGTTTCTTTTTTAGTCAGATGCATTTCTTGTATACAGCATACTGTGGGATCCTGTTTCTTGATCCATTCCATCACCCTATTTCTTTTGATAGGTGACTTGAGCCCATTTACATTTATGGATATCACTGATATATACTGGCTAGACTTTGTCATGTTGTGTTCCTATTGTTAGTTTCCTGCTTTTCTCCCTTGTTTACTTTCTTGTCCAGCCTGGTGATTTCTTTCTGTTGTTGTTCTGAAGATAGTGGACATTTTTATCTCTATCTAGGATGTCCTTCAGCACTCTTTCTAAGGTTGGTTTGGTGGACATGAATTTCTTCTGTTGTTCTTTGTCATGGAAGTATCTTGTTTCTCCATTAAATTTGAAAGACAGTTTTGCTGGGTACATCAGTCTGGGTTGAAAGTTGTTTTCTTTTAGGGCTTGACATGCTTCACCCCAAGCTCATCTTAACCTGAAGGTTTGTGCCAAGAAGTCTGCGATGATTGTAATAGGCTTTCCATGATAGGTGAGTTCTGTCTTTTCTCTAACAGCTTTTAGTATTCTGTTTTGTGCTGTAGGTTATTATGATTATAACTATGAATGGGGATATATTTCAAGTGTGGCTTTCTAAGATCTTAATTATTATATGTCTGTGTGTAGATTTATGTTGTTTATGACTCTTTGGTGTTCTATATGCCTCACTTATTTGTATATCAGATTTTTTTCCCCATGTTTGAGAAATTTTCTGCCATTATTTCTGTGAAGAGCTTAGCTATATCCTTTGCATGGTCTCCTGCCTCCTCACTAATGCCTATTACTCTAACATTGTCATTTGATGCTGCTTTGTTGTTTTTATAAGTCTGTCCTTTCATGATGGCTATCTGCGATCCTGTCCCTAAGGTCCGAAATTCTATCCTCAGCTTCATTTAAATGGCTTTACAGGCTTTCAATGCAATTTTTTGTTTGTTGCATATCTCTTTGAATGTTTTATGGATTCTGCTTGTTTTCTGCATTGTTCATTCAAAGTTTCAATCAATTTCCTATGCTCCTGTATTTTTTTTTATCTATTTCTTCTCTAGCTATGTTAAGCAACTCATTTACTAAGGTTGTTACTTTTGTCTTTACATAAGACATTATTTCTAATTTGAGTTCCTCTATAGCCTCATGGATTTGTTTCTTTACTTCATTTGCTATCTTTTCAGAGATTTCTGGTATATGACTTTTAAGGTCCTCTATTTCATTATCACCTGTACTTGCTCCTGATGGACTAGATGTTTGGAATTGCATTTTGCCTTTTCATTTAGTCATTTTCACTGTTTGGGAAAATAGCTGGTATTTCTATCCCGGAGTCACAACTTTCTGTAAGGTGTGTTTTAGGGTCCTACTGTGTGGTTGATGTTTCTCAAATTTCTCGATACTACAACAAAGAGAAGACACAATCTCATGAATTCCACCTACAGCGCCTGTTGAGCAAGTCCTATATTCTCTCTGGGTTAACTAACCCAGAAGTATTGATGTAGGGCAACTCTTAGTTCCTGCTGTTGTTATAGCTTCAGGTTGTGGCAGGTCACCACATCTCCCTGGCTATAGTTTTTGTGTCAACTGATGCCCTACTGTGTCACAGGGGGTCTCATAACTTCTTTTAATTTCCTGTAAGTTGGGGTGGTGTTATTGGTGCACTCCTCAATCTGTCTGATGTTCCCTGTGTGGGGAAGTGGGTAACCCACTCTCTTGCCAGGTTCACCAAGGTCTTACAGTTGGAGGGAGTTTCACTTCTGCTCCTATTTACCCACTGCAGACCTCTGTTTTAGGGGGCAAACTCACCACACTGACTGGAGCCTGCTGAGGTCTTCTGTTTGGGTGAGGGGTCCTGAGTCTCTCATCTAGCCACCATGGTAGTCCACTGTAGTCCAAGGTTCCAATGTTCCCGGTTGAAGGGCAGACCCAGCAGTGGTGGTTCCAGGCTGCTGAGGCCTTCAGCGGGCTTCCGCGATGCTCCCAGTGGAGGGACAGGCCCAGCAGCAGCAGTCCAGGCAGCTCAGCCTTGTGGTGTGCTGACCCACTGGTCCTGGTGGAAGGGCAGGCCCAGTAGCCGCAGTCCCAGGCAGCTTTATTTTCCTTCTTGTAATATTCAGAAGTGTAGAATTCTATTCACATCAAGTTTTTCATATCATTGAGATTAAAAAGTAGAAAAGTTATTCTCTGCTTGCCTGACTCTATCAATGTCACAAATGAAAATTTTAGTAGGTTTTAATCTATGGATTACAAAAACTAGAAATATTGTAGTCTTATTTAACTGGTCTTTGATTTGTAAATTACCATGAAGTTCATCTAGTAATCAAGATACTAATACTTTAGGAATCAAACATTGCACATTCCTTTTCAATAACTTTAGCATTTCAAATGCCAACTTGTAATTAATTTTACCTCTGTACTCTGCTATAATACTTCCTCATTTATGCAGTTGAATAAAGTTATTGAAATATCTTAGAGCAGTTTTTGAAGAAATACTGCTTTTAATGTTTTGAGTATTAGATTAAAAAGCAATTTAAAAGTACATGATACTTTGAAATAAGTCTCAACTTTTTATAGTAGTAAGAAGTTACTAGAAAAAAGAAAATGTATTTTTTCTAAAATAATTCCAGTGGGTAGCTCAGCAGTACAAGCTCCTTTCTGGTGAGCATGAAGTCATGAGTTCGATCTCGGTACCAAACAATAAATAAATAAAAATAAAGTAACTCCAAAATTGTATGAAAAGCTATGAACAATAAGAGTAGCTGTTTCTTGCAAAAAACTTTCTTATTTCCCAACTCCCTCAGTCTTCTCTAACAATTTCTAACTCCATTTAATAAATGTTTTTCCTTACTTTCAGATTGCTTTCCATAGTTTATTTATGGTAATATTATTCAAGATGAAGTCAGATAGAATTAGAATTTTTGAATATATAATGTATGACTACTAAAATAATAGCAACAATATAAATATGTTGATTTTTGTCAATAATTGATAACATGATTATTTAAAAATATTCTAATAATAACATGTATAACATGTAATCATATGATTGATATGATTGATTACTTTTGAAAAAAATGATCACTTCATTAGTAAAAAGAGCCCATTTTGGAGGAGGAATTTTAGGATTAAACACCTGCAATATATACTGGTATCTAAGAACAGAACTAGGCTAAAGCTAAAATGGAGCCTTCTGTGATCATTTTCAGCATTATAATTTCCTGCAAAATTTGAGTGAATTGCAAAACTGTGATAGATTTCCCTGAATAGGATGATCGCAAAGGCTTTGTAGATTTAAAAATAGTTTTGCTGAGGCAATGAGAAGTAATATACTATCAGACTAGAAGCTTTTCATGTTTTACCAAGCCAAAAAGAAGATGAGAAAGAATTTTCATCTAACCAAGCACGAAGTCCTGATTCTCATCTTTTATTTATTTAATATTTAGCATTTCATTTCCCTTTTCTTTGCTCTGTCTCCTACTCTTTCCGTCTTTTGATTCTCTTTACTGCATTTTGCCAAGGGAAAATATAATTCTTTTTACAATGTAATAATTAAGTATTGTGATTACATTTTTTATAAATGTAAATAACAAACAGACTTCGTTTTTCTAGGACATTTTGGAAAAGTTGCTGTCTTCAGATGTATAAGAATCACGAAGAACAATTTGGGGGACCCTCTATATGTATCGAACCATAGGAGATGGAGAACACAACTCAGTGAAAATTAAGATCATTTCGTTCAAGGACTATGGAAAGATCTTCAATTATATTTCATAAGTTTATTCTAATAGGGATGTTGATTGACATGGATTGATTGTACAGTGTACTGCCTATATTCACTTATTTATATATATCATTATTATACTAGGGTATGGTGTGATATACTCCACTTAAAATGGTTTAGATCCTTAGCCAGTGTAATATGTGGCACACAAATAGTTACTGGTACACAAATGTTTACTTACTAAATTATTGAGCTGTCATAAAAGTGGTGACAGAATCTGAAGATTATAAAATATTTTTCATTAAAACATGAAAATTTATATAAGATTAGTCTTCTGTGAGCAACTGTATTTCCTATGATTTCAACCAGATATTCCATCTAACCTTTTTTCATAATAATATAGCATGCTTACTCAACAAATTGAACATGTTAAATATTCAAACAGAAATGAAAACTAGATTTTAAAATATTTCTTCTTTAAAAGTTTTTACAAATTGTAGCTGCTGGACTCTTGAATACTTAATGTAAAACATTAACTCATAAATATATTTTGCATCTTCTCATAACAACTGTAACTGCCTCTTCTGTCCCAGGGCTGAAAAGGTCATTTGATGTGTAGTTTCCCAATTTATAGTTATTTATGATATGATAATGCTGCTTTTGAATATAAAATCATCTGCTTCATTGAAGACAGAACCAGTAGTCCAAAGTATATAGTTTTTAGTACAGGTAAATCACAGCTTTCCTTGAAACCTCATAGATTAGTTTCTAATATTTTTATGATTGTGTAATCAGAAAACTTTAAGGCATAATAGTTTATTTGGTTCTTTGTACGGTCTTTTTAAAATGTAGGGGAAAAGTGCAAACATCGTAACTGAATTAAGACACAGAGACTAGCACATTTGATAATTCATTTCATTAGACCCAGCTGAGAATTTCAACCAAAAACATAGTTTTAATTTAAAACACTGTTCATTAGAAATTAAATTGTGGCAACTAAATCTTTTATAGCAGTGATAGATTGGTTATGAGATATATTAGTACGTTGTCCCAAAGAGACAGGCCACGATGCTGCTTTCTGGGAGGCTTCCTGGGCGTGAAGGGCGGGGCTACTGGCCCAGACAGACCTGGCCCAGATGCGGATCTCCAGGCAGTTCCCTGCGGATGAAGGGCGGGCCTACCAGCCCCAAAGAGTCGCATCTAGATGCAGGTCTGCGCAGCCTTTTGATCCAAACAGCCCAGGCCACTCTGTGGGTCCGAGAGGCTGGGAACCTAAGAGGCCGCGATGCTGCTTTCTGAGAGGCTTCCTGGGGGTGAAGGGTCACTGATAACAAACACTGGATTTAAATATTAACCTTACAGTGAAAAAGATTTATTCCATTATGTGTTTTCTCAGGCGCAAAATTTGAGACATTTTAGAAACTGAAATACAGAAATTTCAAGCTATTACCAAGGTCTAAATTTACCAGCACAATAAAAAGTAACCAATTTGTAGGAAAAAGTCACCCTTTAAAATGATAAAGGACTTAAGGACTTATTTAAATTTTACTAATATAAGAAATATCTGTGTGGTATTCAGTAGGCTAACTCCTGCATACAGTTGAGTGACAGTGAAATAGATCATTTTAGATGTAACAGAAAGTTGTTGTGAAATTCCTGCTGGACAAAAGAAAGGTGACAAATGTGTAGTTGTTTTCAGAGTTTTTCTTGCTTCTGTGAACACTTCACAGATTCAGTAATTTGGCTGTAGTTTAAATTCTTAATTTTCTAGCAAACATCATGTCATTTAGAACAGGCACAAATGTATCTATTTTGACTGTAAAATTATGCCAAGCATTTTAACAGCCTATACACAAGACATAAAAAAAAGTTAAAGGGGGATGCTTACTTAATTTAGTTGAAGACTTAACTAGGATCAAAATTCTATCAGACATTTAATATTGCATTTTATCTCATTTATTCTTTTTTTCTAATAGAATTTAATGGCATGTCAATTGTATATAATTATGGATAGCTATTTATGGCACTGGGTCTTGCCTCTACACTTAATTACATTGTGTTTTGAGGTTAATATTACATTACAACTGTAGGTTTTATTTGAATCTATTCTTATAATTTCCCTCTCATTAAGATTTAAATTGCTAGTTGTAGGTCCTTTTGTTTGTAATTTTTACTATTTCTGTTTTTCTATTTCTCGGTCCAGTCACTAGTGCATTGTTCTTGCTGATTACTTTACATGAACTAAATGGGGGTACAAGAAAAGAAATCATTTATTTTTGTCATATGCTGAAGCTTTCAATAAACAATGTATTTATGTGCTAAACAAAAGCATGCCACATTGTTTGTGAACATTAATGGATACATTTGATTTTTTCTTGCTTTTTCCTTCTTCCTTTTAGTCTGTCACATACCTCTCCTGCTGCAGGACCACCACAGCATACTAAAACTTTACCATTCCGATTGCTACAAATATCCGTTAAAAACTATCATGGCTATTCATCCTAAATACAGTACTCCTCAATATTTCATCACCTCGTATCTTCCAATTCACAAAACAGTTTAGAATCATTTACTTATTTATAAATACCATAGAATTAATGCATTTTGTCTATCCCTCAAAAAGGGCCAAGAAAGATTAAGTTCACATATTAATTAATGTTATTACTTGAAAATAGTTTGGTTGCTCCATATCTAACTTTATCTTTGGCATAATGATTTTCATTATTTAGCAATCACTTGCATAGTACTTTACAAACTTACTTAAAATAATATCAGAGAAGTCTATTCACATTTTTTGAAATCACATAGTTGCTTTTTTTATTATTTTCCCAAGAAATAAAGTCAAATCAAAACCATGCCTTCCTAACATGTTCTGATATGCCAGCAAACAAATAGATTCTTATATTTACTCATGGGATTCTGTAACCAATAACTGGCTTGTAAAATGTGTAGAAATCAATCAAGTTCTAGATATGTGCTTAATGGATAGATAGGGAAAGGCGCTAGTTTCACTCATAAAATCATACTTTCTATATAATAATAGAAGGTACTTGTCATTAGAGTTCCAAATCTCAGGTTTGGGGGAGTCTTCAGGTAATATATGCAGTGAAGATTATTACCAGGCACTACGAAACAATAGGCTTCTATCAATCAACATATATTTAAATATGAACAGCTTTTAGAAAGCTTTGGGTATTTTCTTCTTTCTCTGACACTGATGTTAATTATCATAATTTAATGAACCTTAAAAAAAGATTGTCATTTGTACAATTAATCTTCACACGGCACACAGATCTGATCCTCTAAATCTGAATTTCAGACAAATGTTACTGCATTGTGCACACAGAACTCTGACACCAGCCTGGCTTGCAAGTTTCCCATTATGTTCCTAGGCTCAGCAGCATAAAATATGTGAAGCAAGACAAGGTTTCCGCCACAATCTTGCTTCACACAACCAAGTACATAAAATGACTGGAGCACCATTAGCCATGGCACCGTTTGCTACAAGTGCAGGCCAGCATGGTGAGATGACAAAATACTAATTTATAATATGTCTTCTCTTACATTTGAATTTTACATGCATTCTCATTTATTCTAGATTTGGCTTATTTCTTTGCTTTAATAGGTTTTAATTTACTCAATAATTATTCTGCTGGAGGACTCATTCCCTCTGAATTTTTAGTTTGCTTTTGTTTCAAAGGGAAAAATACTCTGAACACAGATACTGGACAGAGAGAACACTACAAATGGTTGATTTAGTCCAATGTTTCTAAATTTCATATGGTAATACATACCATTTTAGATACCAATTTTTTTGGAATAAAACTTGCAGTTTTAACTTTTAGAGGGAATGAAATATAGTAAATAGAGAAGAACTGAAAAGGCAAAAAAATAGAATAGATTGAATTGCACATAGTAATAGGTATATGTTTTTTCAACTATCTGTGTGTATCTACATAAAATTATAATATGCAAGTATATGAATTAATCATTGTGGTTTGAAGATAAGGATGTTTGAAAGGGACTTGCTTGTGCTAAGTAGCACTCTATCCAGCTTAAAAGTCTAAGCCCCAAACTGTACAATGCTATATAAGGGAAAGAAGTGAGACAAGTGGTAATGCGAAGACACACACACCTGCTGTGATGCAACTGTAAACTGAACTCAATTTAGAATCCCTTCTCATAAATTATGAATGAAACCCATGAATATATGAGGGTGACCTGTGTGACTAAGTTACTTGGCAAGGATAAAATAATTTTCCAGATTTACATTTGTGTTCATGAAAATGAAGTTTATATTAATTAGGTGGATCAGACCAAATCAGGTGAGCCCTTTTCAAAAGGAACTTGCAATAGATGATAAGGAACTGCAGTAGACCTGCTCCAGTTAGCCTTGAAAAATCAAAGTGCCATGACGTGCAGAGTCACACGTGTGACAGGGAGTAGTTGATGACTTGTTGGGGTCAAGGGCTTCAGTCCTACAAACACAAGGAAATTAATTACAGCAACAACCAAGCAGTTTGAAAGAAGACTGAGTTTTAGATAAACTTGTAGTTTGGCCAACACCTTGGCTAATTCTCCACCTTGTGAAGCACAGAACTGAGGCACTAACTAAGCTGCAGTAGGGTCTCTATAATCCAGACAAACTAAAGAAGAAAGAGGGGGGTGTTTTAAGTAACTACATTAATAGAAACTTTTCACATAAACATAGAGAAAAAAATGAAGTCATCTGTTTAGATTCCAGGCATGTGGGGTCCCCTTTTACTGTCCTGGAGCCAATGTCTGTCACTGAAGCGGAGACAGCATTTGCTTTCTGCAGTCAGCTAAGTTTCTGCAGCCAGACCCTTCATTTGTTCAGTTTCCGTCACTTCTGCACAGTGTCTCAAAGGAGTGTCATTATTCATCCGGCTTCTCATTATATACCCCAATTTTAAAAAAAAGTACAAAGAAAAATACATGCAGGCAAATAATAGCTTTTGGAATATAATTCTCACATTCTTGTAAAGTTGATAATATTAAGCCTGCTTTGCAGAAGAGAAAGATGGAGTTTAGAGAAGTTTAAAAAAATAACTTTTTTGCAGTTACTTTAGATCTAACAGAGTCCAGACGCCTTTAATTATTTTCTGATTAAATTTCTCAAAGCAACAAGAAATTAAATTTGTTTTACTGTGAAGTAGAATGAAATGTGATGACTAATGTGATTATTAGCATAGTTATTTATTGCAGTTGAGCTACTATCTCTACATTTCTTCATTTAGGATCGTGTGTGTGTGTGTGTGTGCGCGTGTGTGCGAGCGCATGTGTGTGCACACGTGTATGAAGGTGGGAGATGGAGGCATATCTTTCTTGCCCTTTGGAGTGGTCGGAATTATTGTGATGACAACTAAATATGTATTTTAAATTAATCACTATCTAAATTTTGTAATCTTCAGTTATGTAACAAAACAGTTTGTAATTTAATTTCCAAATTAAAATGAATCAATACCCCAGTAATTTTGTAAAAGCTATGCAGTGGAATTTTTCACTAATTGAGAATTTCAAATGATTAAATTGAATGAGACCTGAAATTGCAAAAGGAAAAAGGAATAAAGTGGCATTTCCCAATACAGGAGAGAAGACAAGTGCAAGGCACTTACTATAGTTTTATTTTATTATAATAACATATTATTTACTATAAATTAATCTTAAAAGATTTTACCAGCAAATGTGTATTGAGTAGTGTTATGGGTGTTTCTCTACATAACTGTACACTAAGAATATTTTTCAGAAGTGATTACAGTTTTTTCCTTATTTACCATATTAATGAATTTCTATCCAAGCTAACTGTAGAAATTAGAAGCATTTTAACACACTAAAATATCATAATATCCCAAACATTCTGTAAAAATAATTCTAATTTCTAAATAAATCCCCTGAAAAATCAATTCTCCTGAATTAAAATTCTATACAAAACGAATCATCTAATAAACAATCAGAATTTAAAACCAAAACAAACCATAATTGTGGCTCTTAGAAGAATTTAATCATGCACTAATAGTGCACATCTGTACTATATTGAAATAGTACTCCAATACTTCTGTTAGGCAGCAGAAAAGGAAGATTCTGGCTTTTACAAACCCAAACTAAAGACATTTTGGTGATTCAGTATGTCTCCCTGTTTAAGACTTCATGACTAATATTCCCCGTACGTTCAACAAAAGAATTCCTTGCCAAGTTTTACTATAGTGCTCACGTACGCTAAATTGTTTTTCTTCAGATTCCTATTATGTGCTTTTAGTCAAACAGCAGGAATTTTAAGCATTAGCTTGTTATATATAACTTGTTATATATGGTTATATTACACCATATATATTACATTTCATTAGGGCAGCATCTGCTTTTAAGGCTTCTTTCATATTCTTCTGATTTCTTATTTATTTTTTTCTTTCCTCTGATCCATTCTTTAAAAATTATCTTTTGTAGCTGAGAGTGATTTTACTGCCTATAGTCTCAACTACTCCAGATAGTGACACTGGAGAACTGCTTGAGTCCAGGAATTCTAGACCAGCCTGGGCAACAACTTGTCTTTGCCTTTCGATAGAGCAAGTGTGGGATATGTTAATCCAAAGAAAGGAACAATGTTTAGATGTTTAAGAGAAAAAAATCTGAATTTCCCCACTTCTAATTTTGGACAAAAGCTGGAAGTCCACACTGAAACATCAGGTAGAAAAAAATTGGACCTTGCTCACAAAGATTGTTTTACAAATTACTTCCAAACATAAAAGTTTCAAGAAAAGGCATAATTTTGAATATTTCAAGTTTCTTTCAAGAAGTGACTTAATAAATGCCAAAGCAAATGACATGAAGTGGTACCTTCAATGTCCTATGCTGCCTGACTCTTCTGCCTGGATGACAGGAATGTCAGGGGTGCACCCAAAGATGCACCTAGGGTGGGGAAGGTGTCCCTGACAGTCGCTGAAGGTGTCTTGTCTGAGAGTTCCAGTGATGGAAGAAAATGTACCTATTAGAATTCAACTCAGGAAATACAGAGTGTAATATGCTGGGAGAGGGGAATTTACCTTAAACAAGTGTCAGGAGAGAGCGTCCGTGTTTCACTGGTCCCTAGAATAGCCCCTGTTCGTAACAGTGCTACAACTCAGTTTCAGATTTCGTATATCCTTACACAGAATCCCTTCCTAAGAAGCCTTACATGATTTCTACACTTTATCAATAGCAACAACATTGGCTTAAAGAATTCCTTAGATCACTAATACATTTTATAACTTTTGCTTTTGCTTCGCTACCTACAATTTTCAGCTAGGGAACTTTGGAGTAGAATAAACAAATAAAGTAAATTGAAGGGAAAAACAGATCAACCCTATTGGGTTCATCCTGAGGTAACTCTATTCACTAAGTAAATTTCAAGTTAATATAACTGTAAATTTCTAAGCTGCAAAATATTTTACTTTTTTAACCTGGCAAGTTCGCTTGCTCTTTTCTGAGTAGAATCTATGAATTATTTTTACTAAATAACAAAATGAGAATGTATTTTTTCAGATGAATGCTTGTTAGAAAAATTATGATTAATATTTGACAAAAAACATACATAAGCTCTACAGCAAAGGTTCTCAAATTTGGGAGCACGAAGCCATTTTTCCTTTTAAAAAATTAGGTAGGACCACAAGGAGATTTTCTTTCCTTGGGTTAAATCTGTTGAAGCTTTCATTATTAGAAAATACAATGGAGACAGTTTTAAAGTATTTATCAAAACATATAAACCTGTTATGTGTTACAATAAATGGTATATGAAACATACATAGTTCAGAAATTAATAAGCAGTATTATTTTCACTTGTGTGAGAGTCTATAATGACTATTTTAGTAGAAATAACTGAATTCACACGCTGGCTTCTGTATTCAGAATGTTGAAACATGATTTAGGGGTGAAGTATATAAAGAAAATGCGACCTCATATTGTTAAGGAGTGAGACTACAAAAATATTCTCGGGGAACTTAAAGGGGCCACAGGTCACACTAGGAGAACCACTGCTTATAAGTACACTTTTACTGTTTTCTCTCTTCCTTAATCTACTCATACAGATTATACTTGACTTTTCTTATTCTTTCTCTTTATATCATACATGGTTTTGTTTGTTTCTCCTTCCCTTATTAATTATGCTCAGCCATATTGTTTTTAAACCTTAATTATTTTTGCTGGCCTCTAACATTTTCCTGCAATTTTGCTACTTTTCCTTAAAGTCCTATTTTGTTCTTTTCAGATGATCTATGAAAATAAAGTATCTCTAGGAAAGATAATAACTTGATATTGCATGGGAAGATGTACGATAACCCCTATTTATTTCTTAAGTTTTCTCTGAAAATAGCATTATCTAGTCATACAAGTAAAGCAACAAGAAATCAGATATTTTTAATTTTCTACTTTACTTCAGTCCATACATCCAGTGTTACTACCCTTCCCGATTCATACTACATTTATTTGCCTTGAATTCCAAATACCTAAATCCAATTCAAGCTTAATCCACTTTGTCCCCTCATTGTTACATCACAAAAGTTTAATAACTATTTTTCTTTCTTTCCTCTTACCCAGCTCTACCACCACAATAAATTCTCCAATCAGAGGCCAACTCAATTTCTGTTGATGCTATCGGTAATCTATTTGAATTCCTTTACCAGTTGGGATACCATACCCCAGCTGTTCTAAGTTTTGGCTAATAGTATTTCACAGCTGACTTGCTGGTCTTTGAGGATGTGACTTTCAAACGGAGGAACTACCTCCTCCAGGGGGTGTAGCCCTTCAGAACCCAAGGACAGAAAATGGCCAGTTACAGACAGGCAGGGTAAGAATGGCTGCTGCCCAACACTGTGGTGTAATCTGTGCTCTAGAGAGTCCTATTTGATCAGAAGAAAAGTATCCTCAGCTGAGACTGCGTGCTTGATTCCTGCACTCCTGTTATCCTGAGGCAGCACTTCGTCTCAACTCTACTTCTAGGAAACTCACACTAAAACACTCAAAATCCAATACCCTATGTCAAATTATATTCTTTTCCTGCTTAACACTTTCCAGTGAATTTCAAACTCTTTATTAGTATTTACAAAATATTGCTTTTATGGGTGGGTACTTATTTACCCACTGACACCATCTTTTGTCAATCAGCTGATGGAGGTACTTCCTCAAGGCATTTTCTTTCACTATTTTCTGTCTGAAAAGCTCCATCTAAAGTTTGTAGAAACATTGTTTTCATGATTGGATTTTAGGCTTATTATTTCATGGGGGCTTTAATGAATATTCTATATAAATTCTTCAATTCCATGATTCTGTTAAATTACTATTTTATGTTTTTTAGAGATTTTATTATTGGATATCACCTTGCTTATAAATTTCTTTGTTTTGGAGTTGTGGATTTAGCTCAGCAGCACAAGCACCTGCCTGGCAAGCATGAGGTTGTGAGTTTGACCCCTGGTACCAAAAAAATTTTTTTTTAATTTGTTTTTCTTAAATCATGTCTCTGTATTGGCTTTCCAAATGCTGGTCACAATACTATTACCCATAATCTAAAAGGGTAGAGGTTCTATTTGGCTTATGTTTTAAGGAGGTTCAGTTCCAGGGCAATTGGCTCTCAGATAGAAGCACAGTACAAGGGACCTGTGAAGCAAGGCTGGTTAGCTCATTATGGGAGGGAGTGGCACCAGAGTGGAGGGGATTAGGTACCAGATATGACCCTAAATCCGAGACATACCTACTAGTATTCTCCGCCAGTCTCCCAAATGGATCCCAAAGCCATTTGTGTTGACAACCTGCTTTAGCCATCACATCCCAAAGCTTTATAATCAAAGTAGTTTCCATGAACCATACTTAATCAGCCAATAAAGACAATAGCAAGTTCATTACTGCACCTGACATAGTATAAAAGTCTTCATAAAATAGGAAATGCGACAAAACATTTCCCAACAGCTTCAACAGTTTTTCAAAAGTACAAATGAAATTCCCTTTCAAAACTAAGGCAAACTCTTAGCTATGGACTTCTAAATTTCAAAAACAATTTACATAACTCCCAGGTAAAATGGCATGAGGTCAACATTTTCAATTTAAAGCATTCCCATTTCAAAGGGAGAAATAGAGGATGGAAATATTTTGGACTAACACAAAAACTGATATTCGGTGGGGTAAAAATTAATTCATGTAAATTCATATTCAACTTCTGGGCCACATGGTGAGATGTGAGTTCCAAGGAGTTTGGGAAGCCCCACTTTTGTGTCCTTGTTGATTCAAGGCCACATGGCCTCTCTCTTAATCTGGCTCAGCTCATGGCCTGCAGCTTTGCTCAGCAGATATTCTATCATATCTAACCTCCTAAGGTCTCGAATGCACCTTCCACTTCTCTTCCACAGATCCATGCATTATCTTCTCAGAGATACTGTCTCTGGCTTCCTAGGCCTTCTTTTGAAATCTGGGTGGAAGACCTCCGATCCCACAACTCTGACATTCTTCATGTTGGAAAAGCAGCATCATTACAAGGTCCATCAAGCTGACACACAATTGTAATTGCTACACCCATTTCTTACCCATTTTGGACTTGAAATTAGAAAAATAGACTTCTATGGATTAAACTTTTGAGATTTCATGTTTTTGGCTTATACGCATATATTGTTTTGGCTAAAATTAAAATGTCAGTAGTAGTTAAACTTTTTTGTGAAGAATTATAATCTAGTTTTTAAAAAGTAAGAATAAACAAGTTTGTTAGTTTTCTGTTACTACAAAGTAAATGCTCTCTCAATTTAACAGCAAAAACCAAAATGCGTTTTTACCACCTCACAATTTTGCAGACACAGCAATGCAGGCACTTCAGTTGGGAATTTCTGCTTTCAAATCACTCATGACATTTCAACCAGGTGTTCAGCTAGTATGATAGTCATCTTAAGGTTCAATGGGATTCCATTAAAAACAGATATTGGTGACTCTCATTTGTGCAGTATATCAACCCCTCAAATGATACTGAGTGTTGCCAGTAGTGATTGGCTCTCAGAGTGAATTGTGCAGAGTAAGTGATGACAGAAAGTGATAGGGGCAAGAAAGAAAGAAGGAGAATGAGAAAGTGGAAAGAGAGAGAGAGAGAGAGAGAGAGAGAGAATAACCTGGTTGTAAACTCCCCATTTTATAATTAAACTTGCAAAACACATTCTGTCACTTCTGCCACATGCTTTTCACTAGAAGAGTCATTAAGTACACCCCGATTCCAAACATGGTAGAACATAGCTATCATTTGATTAGTAGTATAGAAGAATTGTGGATAAATCTTTCAAACTAGTTCAGGGGCAAGTTTGAAATCTGATAGCTGTGAGGCTTTTGTGGTGACATGACTGGAGCTCAGAGGTTCAGGAAGAGCTCAGCTAAATAAGATGCTTCCTTGACAAAGAATGACTGAAGACATTGATGACCACCAAACCGCCTCCATAAAATGTTCTGAAGGATATTTTAAAAAGAGATAACAAAGACCACAGTTTCAAGAACACCAGTAGAAAGAAGCCACTAGGCAAGTCAAATAATTAAACAGAGGTGAAAGGCAGGGAAACAATAATAGGAAAATAATATGACAAAGATAAATCAGCACATGTCAGTTATAACCACCAATGTAAATTATCTCAATTCATCAATTAAAAGAAACAGACTTTCCCTAAATGAGAGCCAACAATATACTACATAAAAAAAAACACATTTAACTTAAAAAGAAATTCATAAACTAAAAATCAAAGGACAGAAAACAATACTTTGTATGGCAAAAACACAGAAAAAAGCAGGAGTAGGTATTCAATTTTCAGCAAAAGTAACCCCCCAAGCCCAGACTAGAGACAAAAAAAGTCATTACATACTTGTTAATGAAAAACTCCAAGAAGAAAGAGATAACAATCATAAATATATACATGCACCAAATACTGGCATGAGCAATTATATCAAACAAATATTAATAGACATGAAAAATCAAATAGCCAGGGACATAGCTCAGCAACACAGTCCCTGCCTTGCAAGTGCAAGGTTCTGAGTTTGATTCCCAGCACCAAGTAAACAAACAAACAAAAAATGGATTGGAGATGTAGCTCAGTGATAGAGTGCTTGCCTAGCAGGCACAAGGACCTGAGTTAAATCCCCAGTATCATGGAAGAGAGAAAGAAAGAAAGAAAGAAAGAAAGAAAGAAAGAAAGAAAGAAAGAAGAAATCAAATAAGCACTAGCACAATTGTAATAGGGGACCCCCTGTCAAAAATAGATGAAAAAATCAACAAAGAAATAATAGAATTGGACCAAATTGTCAATAGATGGACTTAGTCAATGTCTACAGAATGTTCCATCCCACATCAGAATGCACATTCTTCTCAGCTGCACATGTGACATTTTCCAAAATGGACCACATACTGGCTCACAGAACATGCTTAAATAAATGTAAATGAACTGAAATTATCTTATGTATATTATCAGATCATAGTGCGATGTAATCAGAAATAAATGGAAAAAGAAAACACAAAAACTCTATAAACACATGGAAATTAATAACAGCCCCCTGGAAAACCAATAGGTCACAGATGAAATTAAGGAAGCAATTAAACAATATGTATAATTAAATGATAATGCTGATAAAACATACCAGAACTTATGGGATTAAATAAAAGTTGTCCTATGAGGGAAATTTATAATGGTGAACTCTCACATTAGGGAAACAGAGTGAGCTCAAATAAAAAACCTAATGTGGAACTTCAAACTTCTAGAAAAAGAACAAGCCAAGCCCAAAGTTTGTACCAGAGTGGAAAGTATAAAGATAAGAGCAGAAATTGAAGCAATTGAGACTAAGAATACATTATAAAGAATCAATGAATCAAAGAGTTAGTTCTTTTAAAGATTAAATAAAATCAGTAAATCCTTAGCTAAACATACCAAAAATAAAAAAAGAAAGAAAAAAAGAAAAGGAAAGACTCAGATCCATGCAATTAGGAATGAGAGGGGTGAAATCACAATGGATCCTGCAGAAATCTAGAGAATCATCGATATCAATATAAAGAACATTTATTCTAATAAAACTCAGAAAAAAGAAATGGACAGATCCTGGATACATATGAATTGCCAAAGCTGAGTCAAAAAGATGTAAAATTCTAAATAACTCAATATCATTCAATTAAATTAAAAATGTAATTAAAAATTTACCAATAAAGAAAATTCCAGGATTCACTGCTGAATTCTACAAAAAATTTAGAGAAGATGTAATACCATTACTCATCAAAATCTTTAATGAAATTTAAAGGGAAGTCATACTCCCAAAGTAATTCTTGGAAACAAGTATTACCCTTACACCAAAACCAGCAAAGGATCCAACCAAAATGGACAACTACGGGCCAATCTTTCTAATGAACAGAGATGAAAAAACCTCAATAAATAAGATACCAACAAACAGAATGCAATAAATCATCAAAAGATTTTACACAATGACAAAAATTGGGTTCATCCCAGGGATGCAGAGATGGTTCAACACATACAAATCAATAAATGTAACTCATCATGTCAATGGAGTTGAAGACAAAAATCACACAATCATCTAAATAGATACAGGAGAAGCATTTGACAGTAAAATACTCATTCATGAAAAAGACTCTACAGAAAATTAGAATAGATGGTCTTTATCTCAATCTGATAAAAGCCATCTATGACAAACCACCTGCCCCCTAAATGGTCAAAAAACTGAAAGCCTTCACTGTAAAATCAGGAGCAAGATAACAATGTCCACTGTCATGACTCTTATTCAATATAGTTCTGGAAACATTAGCCAGAGCAATCAGACAAGAGAGAGAAATAAAAAGAATACTAATAGGAAAGAGAGAAGTTAAATTATCATTATTTTCATATGATGTGACGCTTTCCATAAAATATCCCTAAAACTTCAACAAAAGAATTCTAGATTTAATAACCAAGGTCAATCACATAGCTGGATAAAAAGTGAACACTCAAAAATCAATAGCAATTCTTTACAAAAATAATAAACTCACTGAGAAAGAAATTAGGGAAACCAAACCTTTCATAATAACCTCAAAAAAACTAAGTACTTAAGTGATCTAATAAAAGATCTTTACACTGAAAACTACAATAACCTGATAAAGGAAATTGAAGAGAACATCAAAAAATGGAAAGATTCCTTGATCTTAGGTAAGAAGAAACAATACAGTGAAAATGGCTATACTTCCAACATTGCTATACAGATTTAATGCAATGCTGATCAAAATTCCAGCAGAATCATAGTTTTAGAGACCTAAAATAGCAAAAATAATTCTAGGCATCAAAGGCAAGACAGGAGGCATCACAGTCTCTAACTTTAAATTAAACTACAAAGCTACTGTGATTAAAATAGTATTATACTGGCAAAAAATACATACAAATGCAAGGATAAATGGAACAGATTAGAAGATGCAAAAATAACTCCAAACACACTCAGCAACCTTATCTTCAACAAAGGAGCAAAGACCTTCACTGGAAGAAAGATAGCCTCTTTAATACATGGTGCTGGAAAAACTTGCTCTAAAGAAGTCTAAAACTAGACCCATGTCTCTGACCATGCACTAAACTAAAATCTAAATGAACCAGAGTTCTAAATATTAAAACAGGAACACTTCATCTCCTGGAAGAGAGAATAGGTAGAACTCTTGAAGACATAGGTATAACCAAAGACTTCAGAACAAAATCTCAAATGCACAGGAAATGTTACACAGAATGAATGGGATCTCATCTTATTAAAAAGCTTTTGTACAGAAAAAGAAACAACCAACAGAGTGAACAGACAACCCACAGAGTGGGAAAATATTTTTGCTTGCTCTTCTTCAGTCAAAGGAATACTATGTAAAATATCAAACAGTATTATACTGGCAAAGAAAAAAATCACATCCTCCTAATTTAAACAAAAATGGGCATCTGAAATGAATACATGTTTCTCAGATGAGGAAGTAGAAATGGAAAATAAATATGTGAAAAAATGTTAAACATCATTTGTCATTCAAGAGATGAAAATTAAGAAAAAACTGAGACTCCACCTCACTCCCAAAAGAATGGCTATTATTAAGACATCAACCAAATGCTGGTGGGGTTTTGGGGGAAAAGGAATCCTACACTGTTGGTGGGAGTGTAGACTGGTGCAGCCACTGGATAACAGTGTGGAGATTCCTCAAAACACTAAAACTAGAGGTTCCATTTTACCCAACAATTTCCCTTCTTGGTATCTTCCTGAAAGAATTAAAAGCATCATACCAGAGCAATATATGCCCACTCATGTTTATAACAACACAATTCATCATGGATAAATCTTGGAATCAGCCCAAATGCCCATCAACTAATGAATGAATAGAAAAGACTTTGCTTTGTTTTGTTTTGTTTTGTTTTGTTTTTAATACAGTGGAGTACTATTCATCCATAAAGAAAGATGATTTTGAGACACTTCTTGATAAATAGATGCCAGTTGAGACCATCCTTGTCAATGAAATAAATCAAATGCACATGTATAAATATCACATTGTTTCTCTGGTGTAAAAAGCTGGAAGTGTAAAAAAAGGACCAAAATGTGTACTACATATTACAAAATCCAAAGAAAATTCTCATATAGGACAGAGAATTAGGGAGGGTAGAAGGGGAAATGAAGGAAGAGGGAAAAAAAACAAGGGAAGAAGAAAAAGTGGAAACAAAGCTTTTGTAAATATGGAAGGGAAGAAGGTTTGAAGGGAAGGTAAGAGTATGAGTAAAAAAGAAAAATGAAAATATATCTTTATGGGTACAAATTTTCTGTGATGAATGTGATTTCTAAGTGCTATAGAAGAGCACATTAAATTGAAATGATAAGTAAAGGTTGCACTACTTGGTCAGTGTTATCTTTCAATAAGTAAATACTTGAGGAAAATTATATTAAATGAAAGAAACAGGATAAGAAAATACAATAAAAATGTAGAATCTGATCCCCCCCCCCCAAGTGGAAAATAGTTTGACCAGGACAATTCTATGTAGGGGAGAAGAATTTGGATTGCTGACCTGAGACTGAAGAAAGAAATAATCTACCTACTTCTGTTCTTCTGTGATTTACAGAGGGCCAGAAAATAATGTCTTTTAAAATACGGAGGGCTTAATCAGCGGGGCTGTGCTCTACAGAGATTGCAGCAGCAGCTGTGTGCGATGTGATTCAGGATTTCACACAGCTGCCTGCTTCCGGGCACCCACACAGCTCGGAGAATGCTGGCCCTGGAAACATCTCTCCGTGCAGCAGGAAAACCTCTCTGCTCTTCCTCTGGAGCTCCCACCCCATCTATGATTGTACTCAGTTACATTCCAATGAATAACTCACTTTACTGACTAACAAATATCAGAAGTAGAATAAACACTTTCATAGTTTCTTCTATTGAACAAGTGGTTTATTGAAGCACCTGTCTTTGGATACATTTCGTCAGTGGAAACTATGCTAATACATAAAACCAAACCAATAGTTTTAAGATAAGCAGACAGCTAAGTCTAGCAGTGGAGGATAGAGACAGAGCAAACTCATTAACTGATAGTTTTTGAAACTGAGCCAGTTAATTAAGTCAAAAGCCCAAACCAACTCCTCCACTAGATTGAACCTTTGCTTAAACTTCATTAATTGCAATCTTGGAGGATAAGAAGGAAGAGGAGGTGATGGGAAGGGTCATGGGAAGAGGAGGAGGAGAAAGAAGAGGAGAAAGATGGTTGATTACCAATGTTCAAAATTCTCCAAATGAACTTAAATTATTGTTTCCATTTTTAAAAGACAAAAAGATTACTATAATCAATGATTACACAAAAATACCCATAATGGTAAAGTTAAGCTCCTGAGACCTATCCCTTGTATATAAATCTCCAGCATTCAACCTGTTTTATGGCCCATCACATACAAGGATATTTGTGGATGCAACTTATATGCAATTTGCAGAGGCCAGAGGACCTGCACTCTTGTAATGGTCAAATTGGGAACATTTAGGTCCCTACGTCAGATTGCTTACCACTTTGTGTAATGCACAATCTGAAAATGAGGTCTGGCAGTTTCAAAAACAATACAGTTATTTTTGAGGATTGAGAATGACATAACTATTTTATGATTTTACAAATTTAATAAAAAACAGAATCTGTCTAGAGGGAGAGCCTACCTTGATTTTCAATTAGCAAAACCAAACAGGGTAAACATGATTACTCACAATAATTTCTGCAATTTCAATCATTATTCATTACACTACTTTGGGGATCATTTCTGCTTTCTTAACTGGGATAAATAAACATGGCATAAAAACAGTAGATCTTTTTGTTTCTGTGCGAGCTGAACTTTTCGACAGCCTTTGCACAGTCAAGCAGTAAAACACTTTCATATTTTGTACATTACTTTTAAAGATGGATAGACAATGTTTCTTCAAGCAAGGATGATGGGGAAATATGTTCTTCTAGGTAATAAAACAAGGTGAAAGAATCATTCTGAGAACACCTGCTCATTCTTACTACGGAGTGCGCGTGTGTCACAGCACTCTTACAACGCAGCACAATCCGTGTCTAATGACGGTCTTTCAATTCATCATAATAAATACACATCTTCGAAGGAGACCCCGTTTCCTACACTCGTGAGATAAAGTACTTCTCAGTTATGTTCCTTTCCCCCACTCCCACACAATCTTGAGCCATTAGTTCTTATCATTAACTTTCAGGAAATAATAATTAACCCAATGACTTAACACCATCACTAGAGTCCCTTACTATGTCTCTTTTGAAATCCCATTGTTTCTCTCCTTGTTTTTCTGTATCTGTTTTACAAATTACTCACCACTTTTAACAACACTGCTTGAGAAATCTTTTTAAATGATTCAACCAACTGGATATAAATATACAGTTTAAAATTTCACAGGGTGTGCTTTAAGCAGACCAAATCGAATGCCCTGTGAAAGAATAACATTCAGTAAAGAGTGTAGAAAGGTTAATTAGACGGTGAGTTGTCGGTTTTGGACACAGTTTGCAATTATCTTCCTTTTAGAATTAGTTCTTCTTTCCTCAAAGTTGATCAGTTTACCAGTATGTCATTCTCAGAATTACTTCAAAAATTTAATTCATATATCATGTCAAAATGTAAAAAGAAGAAATTATGTTAATGGTATTAGCTTTAATTTTCTATTATTGTTTTGACATGGCTATTCCAATATCTCATTTAGAAATCTCACACATCTCTGGGAAGACCCTTTTGTAGACTCCTCCCTAAGGAAGGAGAAATTATGAACCTGTTATGAGACTCTGTCCCTCAGCTGGAACCATTCCCAGACCACTCTGCTCTCATTTCACTGTTGCCAGAACAACGTATGCTGAAGTTCAAAACTGTCTCACTCTTCTAGAAGACTCATTTGTCTACTTGTCTTACAAGTGAATAGTAGACGGCAAGCCAGGAGTGGTGGTGCTTGCCTACAATCCCAATACTAGGAAGGCGGAGGCAGGAGGATCTCTGTGAGTTCAAGGATAGCCTGAATTACAGAGCAAGACCCCATCTCAATCCCTACCAAGTGAAATAATAGTAGATAATACTTTGGACTAAATTGTGCCCCCACCTCAAAAATTTACATATTAAATTTGCCACCCATAAGATAATAGTGTCTGGAAATAGGATCTTCTGAAGAAATAGCATTAGATGAATTCATGAGAGCAGGGCCCTTGTCATAGAATTAGTGGCTCTGTAAGAAGAGGAAGACAGTGAGATTGTCCTCTTCTGTGTAAGAAGCACAGAGAAGTGGCTGTCTGTAAGTTGGAGGGGGCACTCACCAGGAATTTTGTCTTTATTCTTGGATTTTCCACTCTCCAGAACTGTGAGAAATAAATGTCCCTTACTGAGGAACTTGGTATATAGTCTCTGATACTTTATGATAGCAGCTGCAGCTGCATATGCAGTCACATAAATCACATCTTCATAGATTTGTTTTATTAATACTTTTCAATTATGAAAACCAAGTAAGAAAAACATTAGACTAAGTAATTTTTGCAACTTTAATCATTGTTTATTAATTAATTTAATATATTTATGTATTATCATATATTGCATTTTATAATGTATATTACATATAATATTATTAATATGTGATTCCCAATTTTTCTTATACTTGTATGAAAGTTTTGTGTTAGACTAATTCACTCTTATGATGTGAATGTGGCTCTCATTTTGTTAGAATCTCTCTTCTGAAGGAATATTCACCGTGTATGGTTTTCTTGGTGGTTTCGTAGGAAGGCTTTATTATGAATAATTTGCTAGTTATAACTTCTGCAGAAGCAAGTTGCTAAATTGAATGAGAAGCTAGTGATTTTTAAAAATTTTTTTAAATGAAAGAAGAATAAAAATCATGATACAGATTTTCAAAATCTGTATCAAGATTAAGAGGAGATTAACAATGGTTAACATATGACATATTGTTATCTTCAAAGTAGTTGCTCAGACCGCAAGATAGAGGCATGAAAAAGTGATCACACAATGAAAGCACAAACCATTCTTTTTGATGAGTAGAAATCAGTAGTATAATTATCTATCATATATATAGTATAATATATATATATATATATATATATATATATATATATATATTTCTCTTCTTTCTTTTCTTCTTTCCCCTATTCTACTTGAGCTTTTTTTTAGTAGTTTCTTCCCCTTTCACTTTCATAGTATCTATTGTACCTTTGGACCTTATTTACTCTTTCAGTTTCTCACACTAGGGAGACAGTATAATGTTTACACAGGCGAGTCTGACTTATTTCATTTATGAGTATGGTAGTTATTTTCTTAAATGCACAGAAAAAATAGCCTAAGTATCAGAGTATAGTGGCACACAACTGTAATTCCACTTACTTAGGTGGCTGAGGTAGGCCAATCTTAAAAAAATGTACAGATATAGAAGTTAACAAAATACATTTAGCTTATTAATAATTCACTTAGAAAAGTTATTTCAATTCCAGAAAATCCAGAAGTTAATGTCCAGAAGTTCACCATCCTTCACTGAAAATCAAAAAAATGTTTTTAGTTAAAAAGCAAAAGCATATATGTAAAAAGTTATTTGTCCTAAATAAAAACAAACTATGTAATTTTATATTTCTATTTCTTACATCATTGTTAATATTTGATCATTGACTTATAATCTGAATTATTGTCTCACCTTGAGAAAAACAGGTTTATATTTATCAGATGACCTATTGAAGAATGGGATCTCAAAGTATTCAATGATCAGGTTTGCAGCTCAGCACGGGATTTATGCCTCTGGAAGGAGGAATATAATAGAGAACGGAGCAGTGGGAGGAACTGGTTTGTTCTCTAGACCTGACCAAGTTTAATCAGTACCACCTGGTCATAGTTGAACTGCACTGGGCCAAGTGACCCAGACATTCTCCCCTCACCTTACCCAGTAACAGGATGGGTGCTTTTCTGGGAAGGGCGAAGAACTCCCTGGAGCTGAGGCCTGTTTGAGAGGGCGACTGTTCAGGATGCCTGCTGCCCTCTTCCCCTCTGCTGTGCAGGTCTAGGTTGGCAAGTTTCAGTTTTTACAGCAACACTTGGATTGTGAAGATTATCGCTACCTTTCCTGTTGTAGGTAAAGACAAGTGCAGAAAACCCTCAATGTTGTTTTATCATGAAATATTCTTTAAAAAGTACAATACACTGGGATCATTAAGTCACTATGACATGTCTACATCCAATCACTCTGTCCACCAAGGTCACCCCCTGACTTGTCTTCAGGAAACTGGTTTTCACTGTGGAAGTACAGCGGCTTGTGTTCTGGTCACAGTCCTTGCTCCTTTTATTCTCTTGCATCCCAGTTTAACCTGGAATAGCTAGAAGAAAAGAAATCTTAACACCTAAGTCCTTATTTTCTCTCTGGATACCAGCACGTGACAGATAACTCGGTTATTACTAAACATACTACATTAGATGTTTCATATTTAAGTATTTAATGGATCACTTAACCTGACTAAAGACATGGAAGAGTTTTGGTCGGTTTTCTTTTCAGTAGAACTAAATGTTTCATTCCCAATTCTTCTTTGACGAGAAATCAGTTAATGAACCATTGGCCCTAGCTGGGCATGATGTCACATGCCTATAATTCCAGCACTCAGAGGCTGAGGTAGGGGGGTCAGCACAAGTCTGAGGCCAGCCTGATTTATCCAGTGAGACCCTCTCCAAACAAACAAACAACAAGCAAAAAACAACAACAAAAATCTGCTCCTCTCTCTGATCTTTTGATTTTTTAATTTTGAGAAGTGGAGTGATCTAAGAAATGTATGCTTTTTCTTTGTCACTACAGGAGATTGAATCCAGGGTCATAACACAGTTATATCCCCAGTCCTTTTCTTATCTTTTTTCTTTTATTCTAAGATAGAATCTCAAACAAATCACTATCTTGGCCCGATGAGTTTCAAACATAACATCTTTCTGCCTTAGCTCACAGACTATAAGGATTCCAGGAGTGCATCACACGCCCAGCCAGAAATGTGTTCATCTCAAAAGGAAAGACATGTTGGCCCATTCTCTCCTTCTTCCCTTCCTAGGAGAAACTGCCAAATGCTTCTGCCCTGTTCTTCTAAGTCAGACTTCCATCCGCTGCTGTCTATAAACTGAGCGTAATGATCAGCCTAATTGTAACCCAAGGTGGCCTCCATTTGTTAGAAAATAAATTGATATCCATCTTTGCCCTTTGTGCGATTTTTTTTTTTACTGTTTGAGTATTCAAACATGAAAGCCAGTACTCTGAAGGTCTTCCTCCAAGATTTCTAATAGCTATAAGATAACAGGCAAAACAAAAATCTTCAATCATTGCATAAAAACAAGTTAAAACCACTTTTCATAGAAATAAAGTACAAAGTGACACATAAATTTGAAAAGTGTGTGGTGACTTTAAACTAATTTTCATACAGTGTATCTGACAATAATACAGCATAATAAGACACATAAATAACTAAATTTTTATGTACTGTGACAAACATGAGTTTCTGTTTGTTTATTCAAGAAAATTTTTTAAATGTTTAATTGACCAAATGGGCTACTTGTCCTGTCACTGTATAATCAGCCAAAAATAGCTAATAAATAAATCAGTACAGTGGAGCTGTACATTAAAAACAATAAGCAGAGTTCATCTTAAATGTTTGCCCTCTAGCCAGATTTCCTTTGAGGCTGCATGTGAAAGATTTTGTGATAGGCCTCAAAGCACAAAAATACCAATTAATTATGATGATTAGCTATGTCTTCATCACTGGTCTATAAATAAATCATGAATAGCATTATACAGTCAAATATCCTGGAAAAATATTCTTTGAGAGGGCTGAGAAACAGCTTAATTAATTATAAATGCCTGCAACTTATCACATGCTATATTTTCAAATGTTAAAACATACATATATACACATATTATATTTGTGTAGAGCAATGTGTCAGACAACGTCAGTGTTTCTTTATGCTACTTAATAATGAAATGCTTTCCAGAATCAAGATGAAGGTTTGGTAAGAATCTGTATTTAAGGTTAAAAGTAAAAATTTAACTTAGAATGCTTATATTTGGAATTTATCTCATGTTTCCTGATGTCAACATATTTCTCTTTGATATTAACTTGTGTGCTCTCAGAAATGCTTTGTGAATATGCTCTTCCACCCACCTTGTTCCTGCCCTGCCTTCACTGTATTTTCCTAATTTGTTTGAGATGATTTCTTCTTGAAGGTGTTATTGCTAGTAAACATATTTTATTACTCTAATAATTAACCCTTTTGTGCAAAGGATCCTCATTCATTTCTCCAGATCCTCTATTCCTCTTACCATCCACCCTACTGATGGATGTGAATTATGTGAAGTGGTTCCCTTGCCCTCGATTTTCCAGGTGAGCCTTGCTAATGGGGATTCCTGGCAGATGGTCACAGGAAGAAAGGATATTCATTTCTCTGGCCTTTTGTCTGCACATTGACTGTATTCCTCTGCCAAAGGCACAGCTTGTGATAGGTGGTTCTTGTCACAAGGATCTCGCAATACATTTTAGTCCTCACAGAGGTGAAGAGGACAGTGGATTTCTCTACTGCAATTGGCCCTGAGGTACTATGTTACATCTTTTGACTTCTCTATACCTTCCCTTAACTTTTGTAGAAAATTCATCTCAAGATATCCAACGTGATTACTTAATCTCTTTTATAAAGGCCCTGATTGATGCATAAGTCATTTTGTGAATTATTCAAACAATGCAAACATAAAGAGAATAAATCATAAGTATCTTCATTATATATTTTGATTGTGAAACTGCAAATACAATTGAAATCGGCTTACCCACTTGGATTTTTCTTGCTCTGAGTCAACCTATCACATCCAGAAACACAAGTGAAAGGATGTACTTTTCATAACTATGACTTAAATTAGCCAGAACAGATAGTCACGGCAGCACTGACATATTTTTGCATAGTGTTCCACAGGAATGCATTTGTATCAGTCAGTTTTCAGTAAGAAACAAAATGAAATCAATTACTGAAAAAGAAAGTATTTTATGTACACAATCATTAATTAGGTACTGAAAACCTAAAAGGGTAAAAAGAAAATTTCCGTTAATACTAAAGGAGGATCTCCCAACTGCAGCTGCTCCACACCGGGTGTAGGTCTAAGTACGTGAACTTGGAGGTAGGGGTCTGCATAGGGGAAGCGTGGCGCTCAGAGAAAGGGCAGCATGTGCTAAGGTCTCCCGTCCTCTGATCCTAAGCTCAGAGCTCTGAGGACTGACAGGGAGCAGTTGCAGGGACAGCCAACAGGAGTCCACTGAGGCTGGTTCTGCAGATACTGAGAAACTAAACACTGCATCAAATAAGGTGCTGCTGCTACCAGTAGAGTACCAGAGAAACTAACACCAAACAAAATTTGGAGAAATTTCCTCTTCTTCCTTCGTTCTTACAGCTACCTCTAGTGTTTTCTACTAGCCAAAAGCAACACAAGACAATTGGCAGAGTTAATGTTTGCTTTGTCAATTTCTAATCAAACACTGAAGAACAGAAGCGAGAAGAATTTAAGCTGAAAAGTAAAAATCCAATAACCAGAATAAAATAAAGGCCAGAGGACCAGCTACAATTATTATTAACTGCATAGTTACAATGTTTCTGTATGTGTCTTTTGCACAAAACCCAGTAAGCCTAGTCTATCTTAACTTCAGAAGAGTTTCAACGCTATTTTGAAGATGGAAGCTAAAATGAGAAAGAGAAAAACTGTAGTACAAGTGAAGAAGCACTATGATAAAAACATGAGTATCAAACTTTTACAAGGGCACTTAAATGAACAGTACAGGATCAGGAGACCATTCCATTTGCGGTCACGTTAAGAGTGACGGTGAATCCTGAAATGATTCAGAGTACTGTACACAGGATGCTACCAAGAACATACTAGAATCAAGTCAAAGGGAAGAGAAGCAGTTTGGAAAACAGGAAATGTCTAGTGCCAGGAACTGGCGGTAAGTAAGCCTGATCAGAACAGCTCCCTGGCTAGAACACAGAGGCCCCCAAAGCTGGACACCCATTGTGTGTCCACACTGCCACGCACCCATTGTCACTAGACCCAGCCACCATGAACACAATTATGGTCAATTTGTAAAAACTCTTCTTTGTTTTGCTTCCTCAATATTCAAAATGATACATCAAGTATGAAGAAAGCAGGTCCGTTGCCTTACTCTGGGTGGCAGTGGAGAGACGAATAGATGACTCTAATAGTCTGACCATGAAACCCAGATTCTGACCAGAGTGACACAGTAAAGAACTTAGTCCCAAATAAAGTAAGTATGGTGGACCCAAAATACACCCATTAGAAACTGTCCCTTTAGGAATCCAAGTTCATATAAATTTTTCCCTTCCTTTTTAACAAAGCTGCTCCAAAAAATGGTAAAAACTGTATCATAGAAAAAAATTTATTTCATTAGTACTCAAAAGAATACAATTTAAACCTCTTTAGATATGCTTCTAACTCCAAGACCAAAAGCGTTGGACAGTTTCCATATCAATCCCAGAATTCTTGAATCCAGTTTTGATAGTCAAAACATGTATCAACTATGATCAACACAGTTGTGGCCAAAATACATTAATGTGTGTTTAATGCATGTATCTAAGAACCTCCGTAAAAGATTTGTAGATTATATTTCTGTAGGGAAGTCCGACTCTAGTAAAGGGCTATAGGGGCCTTCAGGATTCTTTGTATGTTCTTCAGTGTCAATAAACTATCAATGGGAATGAATAGTTAAGGTTCCTATACTTTCTCTACCAATTCTCTAAGTTTTGCATGATACAAGAGAAAGTTCTGAATTGAACTGATATTTTAAATTTCCTGCCTCTACCACCATATTTTGTTGTTTGCCAGTGCAGTCCCTGCAGCAACCAAAGATAAGAGCTTCTTTTATCTTGATCCCAGAAATTCCCTGGATTTCAGTCAGTGCTCTGAGCCCAGAATTCAAGGATTTTAACTTGTCATTCTCTTACTTTAAGCTGTCTATTGATGTTCAAAACAGTTTCCTTTCTTTAAATCTATAAATTCTGAATGCATATCCTACTCTTCTCTGATAGGAACAACTCGATTCCCAAAAGTCATTCCCGCAAATAAGGAGTTGATGCCAGGTGACCATAGGCAATGATTTGATTAACTTTTGCCCTGCTACTGAATTCCCATTTAAGCATGATTTTGACTAGTTTCTGACATGACTATGCCAAAGATCCATTGACATTCTCTCCGTTGCTTTACAGATATTGAAGCATTCATTCACTGATAAAGATATCGCTCTGTAGGAGACCTAGACTAAAAGCAGCTAAAGCAACACTAGCTAATAAAGGCACAAGATAAATTTGATGAAAGAATGTTGAGTAGCTCACAGAATTAGCAGGCAGAATGAAGTACCTATATGAAAATGGACAGAGAATATTAGAAGCTTTGGAGAAGAAACTCTATCCAAGAATACACTGAACAAATGATTTAGTTCAATGTCATGTAGGTGCTACCAGTACCCTCGCCCAGCTCTGCTACTGGTTATTGCCACAACTGCGCATATCAGAAATATTCAACAGTGGATACAAAAGACATAACAAACACAGAACCTTCACAAGCACGAGAAAGAATTCAAAACAAACAAAAGATAAATAAGAGTTCACTTCTGTTGGTGCCGCACAGGAATGAAACACTGGAATTCACTATTAGAGATTTCAGGGGAGAAGAGTATTAAATGATATTTGATTAAAATGTCAACTTCAACAATAAGTTCCATTATGGAGAATTGTCAGTGGTATGAAACTGAGAATATTATTTATTTACTGCTACTTACCTTTGTTGTCTTTACAGTGAGGATAACAATATCTACCTCATGGAGCTATCCTGGAGTAGAAATGAGTTAATGTATACAAAACAACTACAAGAGTGCCCCACCATAATATGTTCTTTCAAGATGTAAGTTATCTAGTTGTACTAGTGTTAGCATTGAAGCCATGTAAGGTTCTAAGAAAACCAATGTAAATATACATAAACAAAGAGAAAGAAACATTTGTGCAATGGTTACTGTAATCAATTATAAAATATCAAAGGAATAGCTAGGTAAGTTAAGTTTTCCCCATTTCTTGCTTTATAGTAACCAACTTATGTCATAAAAATTACCAAAATATTTTTCTCAGAGAAAATACACTGGTTTTCATATTGAAGTTTCATTATAAAAGTAGTTGATATTCTGATTACATGTATCTATTAAGAATAGACAATATAGTTGATGAAATTGAAGATAAAATAGTATTGTCACTTGTTAATGTAAAAGCAAGACAAGGATGCCTTTATTATTACTGCTTGAGTTTTTAGTTAATGTAACTATATAAAATAATACAAACATGAGATGTGAGAAAGATCAGAAATAATCACTCTTATAGAATACATGATTGTGTATGTCATGAAAAATTAGGACAAAGAACAGCTCTAAAAATGATTGTGTATATATCAACACAAAAATTGACAAATTTTTTGTTCATATGCACAAGATACAACAACTAGAAAATCTCATCGATACACATAATAGAAAATACAGTGGAAAATAAAAACAAAAACAAAAAAATGAATTCAACTCACAGTGTTGGCAAATCTGGTAAGATTCTGGTTGACCAGTCTAATGTGAATGTACAAAATCTAAACAGATAAAACACAACTGTCTTGAAAACATAAAATGTATGAGGAATCCTTTATCATAAATGGTTAGCATCAATCTATATTCTTTATTACCTTTAACTAATTTTTAATTCATAAAACCAGTGCATAAGATTAAAGAATTCCAAATCAAATCTAAAAGATCTTAAATTTCAAATGAAAAACTGTATTTGTCTAATTGTTTGTTCTTTGTTTTGTTTATCATCTGTGAAAAGACTTTCTCATAGGAAGGTATTACTGACATTTTGTTTAAGATAATTATTCATTAAGTGAGATTCTGTTAACATACCTGGACTTCACTTATGAAAGCTTTTGCCACAGCCTCAGCCACTGTGACACCTTAAAATATCATACACCTGCCATATATTTCCTAGTTGTGCCTACTGACAGAAGATCAGCAAATTGTTCTCTGAAAAAAAAATCATACTGCAAAAACAAACAAGAAAAGCGGTAGTATGAACACAGAAATAGAGAAAATTAGGTTAGTAAAAGCAATGGGGAGCATGGAAATGAACTGCCTATATAAAGGAATTTGGTTAATAGGATTATCTGTAAAATCACTGAGGAAAAAATGGAATGCATACAAAATGATGTCGATGATAAATGTCAAGTTAGAGATCTATTTGATTCATGTGAGTGCATGCACACAGGTACACACACACTCACACGTGCATGCATGCACTCACAAAGTGTCCAGATGAATTACAATATTAAATATGAAAGAAAATAAACAAACTTCTAGGAGAAACTGTAGGAGACTGTGTTGGTAATTTGACCTGAGCAATACTTTCTCAAGGTAAAAAAAAAATTAAAAATAATCAAAAGTTTGTCCACAAAAAATATTTAAAATTATATCATTCTATAAAACTATTAAAAGTGGAATGTAAAAAAAAAGAAAAATTAGCAACTGATGAAATCACAAAAATATAGAGAGAGAAATAGTACATAATTCAATGAAAAAATAATCATTTGACATTTTTTGAAACACACATATTTACTGAAACTTTGCTTGAGATAACTTAAAACAAAATAAACAATGTAAAATGATACTTTTATCATATTGAAATTTCCAATTGGATGCATTATTTTAATGAAAAAAGTTTTCTGTACTTTTTTCATTAATTTTATTTATTTTGAAAAGAATAACACCAAATGAGAAAAAAAAAAAGAAAAACACAAATGGAGTCATTCAAAACCAAAGGATGGACATTGTACATAATTTAAAATCACAAAACAAAGTGATCTACAATGGTTACTGTGGTGTCTCTTGTATTCTGCAATAGACTTGCCCATATCATCAGGTACAATACAATTGAATATAGCAGTACAGAACAAAATCAATAAAAACAAAACATTGGAGGCATAATAGGACTTCAGAAGAGGGTAATAGTCAAACCACAGTGAGTATCATACTGCATCTTATTGTCTTCAAAGTAGTTGCTTATACTCTCAGACTTGATACTATCAAATATAACAGATTCGAATAAAATCAGTCAAGACAAGATAGCAATATAACAAGACAAATTCAAATAAAGTCAGTCAAAACAAGGCAGTGAAGGCAATACAAAATTTTAGACTAAGTTAATAGGAAATTAAAAATGGTTACCATAGTATATCCTTCTATCTTTGGAATAGCTGTCTATGCTATCAAATCTAGTACAAGTAGACAAACTGGAACAGAATATAACCAAACTAAACAGTGATGAAAGCAATATGGGTTTCAAAACATGATACAAGATTAACAATGTCCTCTGCCTTCCCTATTTAGACAATTCCTCCCCTTTCACTTTCCCAGGGTATACTGCACATTTTGTATCCCACTAACTTCTATAGTTTTTAGATTAGGGAGGCAACTCACTATTTACCTAAGTGGTTCTGAACCTTTTTACCCCTGAGCTTGGTCTCAGGTTGAATCCATTTACCTACAAGAGCCTCAAGGTTTTCCTTCCTTATAGCTGAGTAGTTCTCCATTGTATAAAAGTGTTATGTATTTCCAACCAGTCTGAAGCTGATGGGGTGGCTACCCCCACTTTTTTTCTGGTTCCCTGTCACATAGAGCATTATTTTCTCATTTTTGACTTTCAGTCCATAAACTTTCTCTCAGGTTAAACATATTTCTTATATGGAGCATCTTGATGGACCCTATCTCCTGATCCACTCTGCCTATATTTCTTTCTATTAGTGTATCAAGGCTATCCATGTTAGTGATTATGGCCAATCTTCTCTGCCTCATCTTTGCTGTGTTATCTTTCTGCCCTTGGTTGTCTACTTTTCCCCTTCACTCCACTGTCTGCCCCATTCAGTGAGCCTCCTCTGTCACTGTTCTTGAAACCATGATCTTTTCTTCTCTCTCTCTCTCTATAATGTCTTTCAGTATTTTTTGAAGGGTTGGATTGATGGTTACAAACTCCCTTAGTTCTTTTTTGTCAAGGAAGCATCTTGCTTCTCCATTAATTTTGAGAGATAGTTTTGCAGGTTACATCAATCTGGGTTGGAGGTTATTTTCTCTCAGGGCTTGGAATACTTCACTCCAAATTCTTCTTGATTTGAAGAAGTCTGTCCTGACTCTGATGGGTTTTCCTTTATAGGTGATCTGTTTCTTTTCTCTGACAGCTTTTAATATTCTGTTCTTGTGTTGAATTTTTGGGATTTCAATTATTATATGTCTGGGTGTAGATCTATTTTAGTTATAGCTGGCTGGATTTCTGCATACCTCATATATCTAGATAACATTTCCTTTTCCTATGCTTGGGAAGTTTTCTTTAAATATTTCTGTAAATAGCCTTTGTATTTCATTTGTGTTTATCCCTGCTTCTTCACTCACATCTTTTATTCTTAAGTTATAGATCCTCTTGTCATCTTGTAGCCTTTGTATTGTTACTTTCTGGTTCCTTGATATTTTTAAGAGATCTTTCCTTTCATGATCACATGTTGCAAATCTGTCTTCAAGGTTTGATAGTCTATCTGTAGTTTGTTTCAAGCAGTTTTGCCAGCTTTCAATGGAATTTTTAATTTCCTGGCAGTCTCTCTGAATCTGTTTCATGTATTCCAGATTTCTTTTTATATTCATTCATCAAAGGTTTCTCTCCTTTTTCTATGCTCTTCCATTCTTCCATCTGTATCTTATCAAGAGGTACTTAGCATTTCTTTTATTATTTTTCTTATATCTTCCTTTACTTGTATGAGAATTTCTGTTTTTAGTTCTTTTATAATGTCATGAAGATAATTCTTTATGTCAGATGCTGCTTTTTCCAAAACCATAGGCATGCAACCCCCAATCTTCTCTGTGTTTACCTCCCCTCGACAGTAGTGTTTGTGTTGAGGGCTGGAGATATCCTTTTGTTTCTTCCTCTTGTCATGTTTCTAGTTTCCTCCAGATGAGTGGACATTAGGGGTCCCTCGCACTTCCTGTATTAGCCACAATTACTCTGAAACATGCTGGTTAGGGATTGCTGCCCTCCCCAGTGTGCTGATGACCACTGAAGTACAAGCAGGGGTGGGGCAGCCTGGCCCCTGTCTTCTGAGGTGATCACGCTCTGGGAGTCTTCACCCTGTTAGTGTGTGCCGTGCAGACGGGGCCAGTTAGGGATAGTTTCAGGGAGACTTCATCCTTTGCTATTGGATTGCATCCAGAGGCAGGACTCAGTCCGAGAAATTCTCACCAATCCTCTCTGCACTAGGAGTGGCTGACTGAAGCTGCTGCAGTTCTGGTTCCAGACTTATCCTGCCCGACTCCAAAATGTCACCCGGCCAATCACCCACTCCTGTGGGAAGACTAAGTTCCTTGCATTCACTACAAGCCGGTACAGATCGCCAAGCTGAGTGCTGCTCTTGGCTTGCTCTATGACTGTGTACTCCCACCAAGGCCCTCAGGCTCACCAACCCCCAACTTCACCGTGATGGCATGTCTCCTGAATCCAGTGGCATTTTGTACATAATAGGACCAGCTCCGGTGATCTGTCTGTAGCCTTCTGTCCACTATTTACTTTTCTTTTTTTTTTTTCTTTTTTCTTTCCCATTAGTTTCTTCTTGGGTCAAGAGGATCCATCTCCTTCTGTCCAGTCTCTTCTGGATGTTTTATTTCAGCATCTGAGCTGTTTCTCTCAGACATTCTCCCTATCTGGCTGCTTACTGATCCACCGTCTTTTAGACTCCAAATTTTCTGTGCTTTAAGATCAATAAGAAACCTAGAGCCAGCAAAAAAGCTATTAAAAACCTCTTCACAGTAATAATGGCAGAAAACCTCCAAACATGGATAAAAAATTTGATGCACAAACAAATGAAGTATATAGAACTCCAAATAGCCATGACCAAAGTAAATCTATACCATGGCATATAATAATCAAAATTCCAGAAATTCAGCACAAGAAAAAAATATTAAAAGCAGCTAAAGAAAAGAAACATATCACCTATAAAGGAAAGCCCATCAGAATCACAGCAGATTTCTCAATACAAATCTTAAAATCAAGAAGAGTTTGGAGTATTTTAAGTCCTAAAGGAAAGCAGTCTTCAACCCAGATTGATGTACCCCACATAACTATCTTTCAAAATTGATGGAGAAATAAGATACTTTTAGAACATACAACAACTGAAGAAATTTATGACCACCAAACTGGTTCTACAAAATGCTCTGGAAGACATATTAGAAAGAGATAATGAAGACCACAAATGCAGGAACACCAATAGAAAGAGCATATCAGGCAAGGCAAGCAATTAAACAGAGCAAAAAGACAGACAATGAACAAGGAAACAACATGAAAAAGAAAAATCAGTATACATCAGTTACAACCATCAATGAAAAGAATCTCAACTTACCAATCAAAAGAAACTGGTGGGCCGAATAGATCTAGAAGCAAGATCCAACAATATGCTACATTCAAGAAATACTTTTAAAACAAAAGAAAACTCATAGAGTAAAAGTGAAAAAATGGAAAGCAATTCTCCATGTCATAGGAACTCCCCCCAAAAAATCAGGAGTAGCTATTCTCTTTGTAGACAATGAAAACTCTAAGCCAAAACTGATCAAATGAGACGAAGAATGTCATTACATAATTGGAAAGTTCCAAGAAGAAAAGATAACAATCATAAATATGTATGTGCCAAATACAGTCTCATGCAACTACATGAAACAAATATTAACTGACATGAAAAAAATAAATAAACACATAATTGTAATGGGGGGACTTTAATACCCCACTCTCACAAATGGCTAGACCAATTAGACAAAAATTCAGCAAAAAAATAGTAAAATTAAACCAAGCCCATGAAAAAATGGACTTAGTAGATGTCTCCAGAGTGTTCCACACCAAAACAGCAGAACAGTCTTCTCAGCTGCACATGGAGTGTCCCTCAAAATAGATCATATATTAGTTGACAAAACATGTTTAAGTAAATGTAGAGGAATTGAAATCATTACATGGTTAGTACTATGAAACTGGAAATCAGTGACAAAGGAAACCACAAAGACTACATTAACACATGGAAATTAAATAATAACCGCTGAACAACCAATGGATTACAGAGGAAATTGAAGATGAAATAAAAAACTATATACAATTAAACAATAATATTGAAACAACATACAGAAACTTATGAGAAGTAACAATATCTGTCATAAGAGAGAAATGTATAGCAATGAACTCACACATGAGGAAAGCAGAATGAACTCAAATACACAACCTAATGTTGAACCTCAAACTTACAGAAAAAGGACAAATCAAACTCAAAGCTCATATGAGGAAGAAAATTATAAAGATAAGACTGGAAATTAAAGCAATAGAGACTAAAAAAATAAAAAGAATCAATGATTTGAAAAGTCAGTTCTTGGAAGAATAAATAAAATTCTTAAACCATTAGCCAAGCTCATCGATAAAAGGAAAGAAAAAAACACAGATTCAAGCAATTAGGAATGAAAGTGCAGAAATCACAACAGATCCCACAAGAAATTCAGATCATCCATAGCATTTATGAGAACCTATGCTCTAATAAGATAGAAAACACAGAAGAAATAGACAGATTCCTAGATACAACTGAATTGTCAAAGTTAAATCAAGAGGATATAAAAATTCTAAATAAAACAATATAAATCAGTGAAATTGAAAATGTAATGAAAAATTTACCAACAAAGTCCAGGCTTTGACAAATTCACTGTTGAATTTTACAAGAAATTTAGAGAACAACGAACGCCACTACTGCTAAAACTCTGTAAAGAAATTGAAAGGAAAGCAATGCTTTGAAAGTTATTCCTGGAAGCAAGTATTACTCTGATTCCAAAACCAGAAAAGAACACAACCAAGAAAGCAGACTATAGGCCAATCTCCCTAATGAACATGGATGCAGAAATTCTTACTAAGATACTGGCAAAATGAATGCAACAAATCATCAAGAAGATTATACATCATGGCCAAGTAGGATTCATACCAGGGATGCAAATCAGTAAAGATAACACACCATATTAATGGAACCAAAGACAAAAATCATATAATCATCTCAATAGGTACACAAAAAGCATTTGATAAAGTTCAACACCCATTTGTGAGTTAGAAAAAAAGCCTACAGTAAATTGGAATAGATGATATTTATCTCAATCTTATAAAAGTCATCCATTACAAACCACTAGCTAATATCAGAAAGGTCAAAAACTGAAGGCGTTTACTCTTAAATAAGGAACAAGATGAGGATGCCTATTGTCACCACCCCTTATCAATATAGTTCTAGAAACATTAGCCAGAGCAATTAGACAAAAATAAAAGAATAAAGATAGAAAAGGAAGATGTTAAATTATCATTATTTACAGATGACATGATACTCTACATAGAAGACCCTCCAAACTTCAGCAAAAATCTTGAAGATTTAATGTCCAAATTAAGTAGTGTAGTGAGATACAAAGTCAACACTCAAAGGTCAGTAGCGTTCCTGTACACAAACAACAAACTCACAGAGACATAAATTAAGGAAAGCACACTCCTCATGATAACATCCAAAAAAATGAAACATTTATGAATCAATCTAACAAAGGAAGTAAAAGAGCTGTACAGTGAAAATTACAGTTCCCTAAGAAATGAGATAGAATAAGGTATCAGAAAATGGAAAGACACCTCTTGCTCTTGGATAAGAAGAACTAGCACTGTGAAAATGATCGTACTCTCAAAATTGCAATACATTTTTAACACAATCTCAATCAAAGTATCATTAACATACCTCACAGATCCAGGGAAAACACTCCTAGAATTCATTTGGAGCCAGAAAAAACCTAGAATATCAAAAGCAATTTGGAGCAACAAAGACAAGTCAGGGGGTATCACAATCCCAGAAGAAAAACTATACCACAAAGCTACTGTGATAAAATCAACATGACATTGGCAAAAAATAAAACAAAACAAAACAAAACTAGGTCTGATGATCAATGGGACAGGATAGAAGATGCATATGCATCCTCGAACGCTCAATCACCTTATGTTAGACAAGGAGCCAAACATGTTCATTGGAAGAAAGTCTCTTTAATAATTGGTGCTGAAAAAACTGGCTCTTGACATGTCAAAGACTAAAACTAGAATGATATCTATTACTATGTACTAAGCTAAAGTCAAATTGGATCAAAAATCAAAATAGTAAAACACAAACACTAAATATACTTGAAAAGAAAGTAGGTAAAAATCTTGAAGACAGGCATAGGTAGAGGGTTCATGAACAAAAATCAAACCATGTGGGAAACACTTAAAAGAATCAATAACTGGGATCTCACCTTATTAAAAAAGTTTATGCACATCAAAAGAAATCACCAGCAGAGTGAAAAGATAACCCATACAGTGGGAAAAAATTTTTTAGCCACCTGTTCGTCAAAAACAGGACTTTTATCTGTAACATATAAAGAAGTGAAAAAATTCAGACTCCCCAAATTCAAAGACCCAATTCAAAAATGGGCATCTTTAAAAAATATGTGCTTCTCAAAGTAAGAAAAACCAACAGCAACCAAATATATGAAAAAATGTTCAACATCATTGGTTATTCAAGAAATGCAAATTAAAACAACACTGAGATTCCACCTTCCCCCAGAAAGAATGGCTATTATCAAAAACTCAACTGATAACAAATGCTGGTGGGGCTGTGGTGAAAAAGGAACCCTTCCCTACTATTGGTGGGAGTGTAGGCTGGTGCAACCAGTGTGTAAAGTGGTAGAGATTCCTCAAAAAACAAGGATTAGAGGTTCTATTTGACCCTGGTATTTCTCTTCTGAGTATTCTCCCAGAAGAATTGAAAACATCATACCAAAGTGATATACGTGTAGCCATATGTTTATTGAAACACAATTTGTAATAGCTAAATTCTTGGAAACAAGCCCATAAACTGAGGAATGAATAAAAATGAGGTGGCTGTTTAATATGCATAATGGAATACTACTCATCCATAAAGAAGGATAAACTGGAGACTTTTATAAGTAAAGGGATACAAATCAAGACTGTACTCATAAGTGAAATTAATCAGACTCATGTATAAAGATCATATTGTCTCAGTAGTGGGAGAAACTGAACAAGTAAATAGGTTCCAAAATGTCCAATAGATATTGTGAATTGTCAAGAAACTATTCAAAAGGAAAGACAAACACTGAGAGGGTAAAGGGAATGGAAGAAAGGGAAAAAGAAAAAAAATGTATATAGATATACACGATAGTTAAGACAATTATTCAGATAGCTTCGATTTGTGTCTTGAAAAGAATCTTTGTGCTAATATTGTTTAGACAAGGTGTTGTGCCTACATTCTGTACTCTGAATAACTACTAGGAAGACAACAATACACCATGTACCAATATTGTAACTATCCTACTAACCTGTTTGGAAACTCAGTTTCATTGTTTGTTTATCTTTTATCTCCCTTAAAAAAAAAAGCTTGAGTCATTGTAGGAATATGGTTGCACTTTGAGATCATAAGCGAAACAAATCAGACGCAAGCTTAATATTCCAAGGTTTCTCTCATATGAGAAATAAAAACATAAATAAAGTGCAAAATAAAAGATGGATAATAAAAACAGGGAAATAAATCTTTCGCAAAAAGGCAAAAGCACCAATAGATGAAAGGAGGACAGCAAAGGAATCAAAAAGGAAATTAAGACGTTTTACATGTTGTACCGGCTCCCCACAAGTAACCCAATAGTTAATGTACTGCAAACATGTACTAACAAACAGCAAACTTGAAAAAAAAAATACTGAAATATTTTAAGAATCAGTACAGCAGTCAGCCTAGGAATTTAAAATTCTACCTCTGGCCTGTTTTTCCTATATGGCATAAAACACATTACACAATGCAAAACTCTTGATCTTCATACCTGTCCCCATTATTCTCATATATAAATTCAAAAATTTATCTTAGCTAATATGCAGAAAGATGAAAACAATTTAAGAAATTTAATACTGTTTTGAGCATTCAAAGGGCTTCAAATCAGGTAAGTAAATCTAATAATTGTAAAACGTATATAATTTATACCATGTTTAAATTTCTTAAAGATCATAATGTAAGTACTAATAATTAATTGTATTAAACCGACTTTGGAAAAAGATGTACTGAGAGATGAGGAAAAAGTTGAAACTTGCCACTTATTTCTCATAAATAAACAGAAGATCTCTGCAGATAGGTGGGGTTCGCGTGCCAGAGCATCCCGGAGCACCCACACAGCGCCTTGGGAGGAGAGGCAGTGTGCGAAGGAGAGGAAGGAAAGAGGGGCGGACAGCCAGGAGCCGGTGACAGGCGGGCAGTTGAGAGAAGGAGGAGCTTTAAAATAGAAGAGTTTGACCGTAGTTAAAAGGTGGAAGGTCGAATAAGAACACAGACTGAAAACTGTGTGCTTGTGAGCTGTCATCCTACCTTGGCGCAGTAGAAGCAGATAGTACCTGCGTTTCAGGAGCAGGGATTCAGGGAGATGGAATAGCACTTCCAAAGCTTTCATTATGTAATAAAAGAAAGAGCTTAATGAAAAAAGATTGAGTTTGAGAACTCGGGTTTGTTTCTTGCTCTGTTTGGAAAGTGAAGTGTAATTTTCTGCTCCTCTGTGAAACCATTAGAACGAGGCTGTGCTCACGTAAAGCAATCCCACGATCGAGAAATAGTAACTTAGCCATTTATTCCTACTGATAACTAAAGAAAGCAAAATAAGTTACAGGAAATGATAGCCATACTCAACACTTGCTTGAAGCCTTGGCTTGCTTAACTCACCCATCCGCTTCACAGATCTGCCCAATCCAGCAGGTCCTCTACATCGAGAACTCACTGCAAAATCGCAAAGCCTAGGAGCTAAAACTTAGTAAGTGCATCTCTTAACACTCCTGTTTGAGACACTATAATAATTTTTCCAAAATATTGTTTTCTCTTACTAAGGAGAGTACTAACCATCCAATAAATTTAAGTTTGTATAATTAACAAGCCCTTTAAAAATCTTTTTATGTTTTCATTTTTAGTGCTGGACATTGAACTCAGAACATTCACACTGAGGTATATATTTCCAAGCCTTCCAATTACTACTACTATTACTGCCACTGCTCCTGCTACTATTATGACTATTAAGATTGAGATGAGGTCTTCTGGTCTTGCTAGGTAACTAAATTGTTCAGACTGGGCTTGAATTGTTGATCATCCCACCTCACCCTGTCATTCAGCTGGAATTACAAGCATGCACCACCATACCTGGTTTCCTGAGGTCTTTTTATGTAATTTTATTTAAAGAGAAAAAAAGGATAGAAATAATACAAGATTTCAAAAAAATAAACACTAAGAAATCACTAGTTGATAAAGTACATATTGTCATCTTAGAAATAGTTGTTCAAATTACAAAATTAAAGCATAAAAAGTGGACATTCAAACAATGAAACTGCAAACAGTTCTGTTCAACAATTCAACAAAAACTTAGTAATATGGTTATCTATGTTACACACTTAAACATAAATGCAGTTATGTCCTTTAGAGCACTTTCTTTTCCTCTCTTTTTTACAATAGCAATTACAAATTTTGGGTTTTATTACTCCTAAATATTCTATTACTTTTTACACTAGAGACACAATGTGATATTTATAAATATGATTCTTATTTATTTCACTAATGACGACAGTCTCAAGTTGTCTCCATATCCCTATGAAGGCCTCAAGATCATCATTCTTCATAGCTGAGTAAGACTCCATTTTATAAAAATACCACATCTTCTTCATCCTCTCTGCAGTTGATAGGCATCTAGGTTGTTTCAAAGATTTAGCTATTACAAATTGTACTGCTATAAACATGGGTGCACATCTATCACTGTGACATGACCTTTTCAGTTTTTCTGGGAAAATACCCAGGAGGGTAATAGGTGGACTGAATGGAACTTGCAATCCTAGTCTTCTCAGAAATCTCCATAGTGATTTCCACAGTGGCTGCACCAGTCTACACTCCCACCAACAGTGGAGAAGTGTTCCTTTTTCCTGAAAGCCTCACCAACATTTGTTATTAGTTGATTTCTTGACGGCAGCTATTCTTTCCAGAGTGAGAGGAAATCTCAAAGTTGTCTTAATTTGCATTTCTTGAATGACCAGTGATGGTGAATATTTCTTTATGTACTTATTTGCCAGCTGTATATCTTCATCTGAGAACTGTGTGTTCATCTCAGATGCCCATTGAGAGGGTCTTTGAATTTGGGGGGACTGATGTTTTACAATTTTTTATATGTTCTTGATATGAGTCCTTTTTCTGAGGGGTTGCTGGTTAAAATTCTTTCACATTCTATAGGTTTTCTTTTTTATTCTATTGGTGATTTCTTTTTTTTTATTTGAAAGAGAATAAAACAAAAGGGAGCAGTACAGAGCAGATCAGAACAGGACAACATAGGCAACACAGAACTTTACATTAAGTCAACTGGACATCAACAGCAGCTAACACCATATCTCTTACTCTGCTATAGTTGAGCATAGTTTCAAATACAATAATATCAAACATAACACAATAGTATAAAGCCATGCATATAGTGAAAGAATTCCAGGGCTTTCTGAACCGAATAACAGAAAATGATCAATGGGTACTATAATATCTCATTTTTGATAAAAAAGAAAAAAATTTGTTTGAACTATCA